>SJYV01007287.1:37106-84579 GCA_006410875.1 Neotragus pygmaeus
CTCTTGCCTGGAAAATCCCATGGATGGAAGAGCCTGGTGGGCTGCTGTCCATGGGGTCGCAAAGAGTCGGACACGACTGAGCGACTTCCCTTTCACTTTTCACTTTCCTGCATTGGAGAAGGAAATGGCAACCCACTCCAGTGTTCTTTCCTGGAGGATTCCAGGGACGGCGCAGCCTGATCGGCTGCCGTCTATGGGGTCACATAGAGTCAAACACGATTGAAGCGACTTAGCAGCAGCAGCAGCAACAGCAGCATATTTATATCTGTTTTCTAGAGCTTCCCAGGTGGTTCAGTGGTAAAGAGCCGTCCTGCCAATGGAGGAGATAAAAGAGACGCAGGTTGGATCCCTGGGTCAAGAAAATCCCCTGGAGTAAGAAATGGCAATCCACTCAGGTATTCTTGGCTAGAAAATTCCATAGACAGAGGAGCTTGGCAGGCTGCAGTCCATGAGGTGGCAAAAAGTCAGACATGACTGAGTGATGCACACACGTACCCCTGTGTTCTACATCTGTCTATGTAGATGGATAGAGACATAGTGCATCATCTTAACCCAACAGTCTGTTAATGGGCAGTTGGGTGGCTTCCATGTCTTGGCTATCAAATTGATAAACCGTGCTGCTACACACACTGGAGTGAGTGTATCTTTTTGAAATGAAAGTAAAAGTGAAAATCACTCAATCATGTCCGACTCTTTGCAACCCCATGGACTATAGCCCACCAGGCTCCTCTTGCCATGAAATTCACCAGATAGAAATACTGGAGTAAGTTGCCATTCTCCTCTCCAGGGAATCTTCCAGACCCACAGATTGAACCTGGGTCTTCAAGTGCTTTGCAGGCAGATTCTTTATAGTCTTAGCCACAAGGGAAGCCCCATCTTTTTGAATTAGTGTTTTTATTTTTTCTAGATGTATATCCAGTAGTGGGATTGCAAGATGTTGAGTAGATATGTGGAATATCTTTTTAAGGGCTTCCCTGGTGGCTCAGAGGGTAAAGCATGTGCCTGCAATGCAGGACACCCGGGTTTGATCACTGGGTGGAGAAGATCCCCTGGAAAAGGAAATGACAACCCACTCCAGTATTCTTGCCTGGAGAATCCCATGGATGGAGGAGCCTGGTAGGCTACAGTCCATGGGGTCACAAAGAGTCAGACACGACTGAGTGATTTCACTTTCTGGCCATCTTTATGTCTTCTTTGGAGAAATGTCTATTTAGGTCTACCCATTTTTTGACTGGGTTCCTTGTTTTCTTGATATTGGGTTTCATGAGCTATTTGTATGCTTTGGAGATTAATCACTTGTTGGTTGCTTCATCTGCAAATATTTTCTCCCATTCTATGGGCTGTGTTTTCATTTTGTTTATGGTTTCCTTTGTTGTGAAAAGGGAGTTTATTTAGGTCCCACTTGTTTATTTTTGTTTTTATTTCCATTACTTTAGAAGATGGATAGAAAAAGATATTGCTTCAATTTATGTAAAATTAATGTGATATGCAAGTATATACCAAAAGTTTGTAAGTTTTATATCGAAATATGGTTTTAACTTAGGCATGCAAGAGATAAAGGAAATAAATTAAAAGGTATGAATGCTGTCAAGGAAAATGAGAATGTACCCTGAGAGCTATTCTGGAGTCAGAGAGGTAGAAATGCCAAAGGAGAATGTTCATCCCTGTGTACTGTTGGGGAAAATTCAAGTAGGCCAGAGTTCCATAAATGAGTAGATTTGGCAATTTGTAGTTGATTGCAGCACCGAATATCCCTTTGTGCTGTCAGTAATGGTGGGTTTATGAGGGTTTACAAACTTGAACCTAGGTAGACCCTTGCTGTAGCTTAGAAGGAATTACCCTACAAAGTGTGTGGCCTTAATGCATGGTGGTGTATGGCAGTAACCCAAAATTTAGAAACAATGCTTTATATTTTAAAACAAATAAAAAATGCTACATATTAATAGGTATTTTTTTAAAAAAAACATTTATTTGGCTGTGCTGGATCTTTGTTGTGCATGGATTTCTTTCTTGAGTTGTCACGAGCGGGGGCTACTCTCTGGTTGCAGTGCTCAGGCTTCTGACTGCAGTTGGTTTCTCTTGTTTCCAAGTATAGGCTCTAGGGCTTCAGTGGGTGTGGCACCTGGGCTCAGTAGGTGCAGATCCCTGGCACTAGAGCAAAGCCTCAGGAGTTGTGGTGCAGGGGTTTAGTTGCTCCAGGGCATGTGGGATCTTCCTGGACCACGGATCGAATCTGTGTCTCTTGTGGATTCTTTACCTCTGATCGACCAGTGAAGACCTGCTATACATTTTATATCAATCTAGGTTAAAGAAGACAATGCTAATAAAGTATCTCATAAACACATAGAACATGCAAAAGATTCACACCTGAGTATCCACCCTGCATACATTCTAATAATATCCACTCTTCTGATTCTCAGAAATACACTCGTGGGCATTATATTTCTTATCAACTTACAAGGACAATATCAAGCCTAATAAATATATGGATTATTTTCAGTTCACCAAAACTTAACATCTCAAAAATATTAACATCTCTTCTGAAAGTATAAATTCAGTGACAGGGTCAAAAGCTCTTTAAAAATGAGGTATAACTACTCTATTTTAAAAGTTCTATTATACTTCAAATATTTCCAATCCTTATTATCAATTTCATTTTCAGCTGTTTCTTCATCTTCAATACCTATTGTTTTTTCAGATTCATAAAATTGTGTGGCAAAATGCACCTTTATTCTAAATAAATAGTTGAAGGTCAAATTATTTTAGAATTAATATTACTCTAAATCAACAATTTATAGAAACAAATTCCAAGCAATAGAAATATACTTACTTTTTGACAAATAATTGACACATTGTATTGTATCATGTTCACATGTGTGAATACAAATCACACTGGAAGAGAGAATTCTTAATTAGACTTTTTATTTTACTAGATTATTTTCCCTAGAAATCACTTGTGACTGGTACAATCTCATCCTCTTGGGAATTCCACTACAAAGTCTTTTTTAAAATTTTTTATTTTTAAGTATATCTAGAGGAATGTAGAGGAATCTTCCTATTACCTATATCTATTCCCTAGATATCTAACATAAGTAGCTTCAATCTTTAGGAATTTTAGGAATTGTGCTATTCATGTAACTTATAGTATCATTATGCTAGCTTCCTAAAATGGTATATTTGGGTTATTTCAGAAGAGTTCAAAGTCAAGATGAATTAGATTATAAAGAATACCAAAAAATTGCAAGACAATGAAACTGACATTCAGTATAAACTAAGGTCTAATAGGAAATCTAGTAGTTGGACAGCAGTTCTCATAACCTAGCAGCATTTCTGGTAGTTGGACTTAAAGGATGAAATTTCAACAGAGGTTACTGAGATGGGGAAGGCATCTCATGTGTTAGGAAGTATTGGAGTGCTATACTGAGTCAATCCTGATGGACTTTGTTTCATTTTGTTGTTGGTAAATAACACATTAGGCTTTCNGTAGTTGGACTTAAAGGATGAAATTTCAACAGAGGTTACTGAGATGGGGAAGGCATCTCATGTGTTAGGAAGTATTGGAGTGCTATACTGAGTCAATCCTGACGGACTTTGTTTCATTTTGTTGTTGGTAAATAACACATTAGGCTTTCCTGGTGGCTCAAATGGTAAAGAATTTGCCTGCAATGCCAGAAAAATATGAGTTCAATCCCTGGTTCAGGAAGATCCTTTGGAGAAGGGAATGGCTACCCATTCCAAGGTTATTCATGGGTTTCCCAGCTGGTGGTAGTGGTAAAGTGCCATAACAAATTATTCCCACAAAATCCACTAATTTAGACCAGGGATACCCAACCCCTAGGCTCTTAAGAACAAGACCACACAGCAGGAGCTGAGCAGCAGGAGGCAAAGAGAGCAAAGCTTCATCTGTTGCTCTCCATCACTCACATTACTACCTGAACCATCTCCCCTTCTTTAATGGAACAATTGTCTACCACAAAATTGTTCTGGAGCCAAAAATGTGAGACCACTCATTTAAACAGCAAGCCTCTAACTGGCTTGTCGTTTTTGTCTTTGACTCCTCTAGGCGGTTCTGCTATCAGGGCCAGACTTGGCTGATCTCACTTGAGCTGACCCCGGCATCTGGTCAGCTAATAGTTTGGTTGGTTGGGGCTGGCCTAGAGTAGCCTCACTCACATTTAATCCTAGGTCAGCTGTCAGATGGGACAATGTAGATGACTAGACCAGCTGTTTTGCAGCATCTTGTAGGCTATTCACATGATGATATCAGGATATAGAGAGAACAGAAACATGCAAGGTCTCCCGAAACCTGGATTTTAAATTGGCAAACTGTCACTTCTAGGACATTCTGTTTGACAAAGTAAATCTCAAGGCGGAAAATAGTATCTACATCTTGAGAAAGGAGTGGCAGAATCACACAGAAAAAGATGTGAAGCCAGAGGGTGAACATTTGCAATCATGTAGCAATCATTGTTTCACAGATAATGAACTGCAAATTAAGTTTTCTGGTATGATTGAGTAATGAAAAGTTGTTCCATCCTTCCATATATAGAAATATGCATACTTAGAGTTGTTATTGAGATTGTGCATGTGCGCTCACTTGTGTCCAACTTTTTGTGACTCTATGGAGTGTAGCCCACGAGGCTCCTCTATCCATGGGATTTTCCCAGGCCAGAATATTGGAGTGGATTGACATTTCCTTCTCCAGGGGATCTTCCTGAACAAGGGATCAAATCCGGGTCTCCTGCATCTCCCGCATTGGCAGGCAGATTCTTTACCACTGAGCCACCTGAGAAGCCTCTATTGAGATTGTTCCTGGTGGCTCAGAGGTTAAAGCGTCTGCCTCCAATGCGGGAGACCTGGGTTCGATCCCTGGGTTGGGAAGATCCCCTGGAGAAGGAAATGGCAAACCACTCCAGTATTCTTGCCTGGAAAATCCCATGGATGGAGAAGCCTAGTAGGTTACAGTCCATGGGGTCACAGAGTCTGACACGACTGAGTGACTTTACCAGAGTAGGAAAAAAAAAAAAAAACAAACACTTTCCTCTATTCCCCTTAGCTCTTTTGGATGGACTAAGAATTATGCTGGCATGCATAATTGGAGAAAGTTAAATTACATAAATATGAGGGTTCCATAAAAATATGAAACCCAAAGACAAGTTGGGCAACTGAAGCTTATATGCCATTTGAGAGAAGGAGAAGTAGGTAGGGGTTTGGGACTTCAAAGAGAAGGAAGTCTGTTTACATGGTAATAATAATAATAAACTGTTTAGTAAACAAATATCGGACGGTCCTAAGAGGGTGGAGGAATAGGATGGGGAGACCACTTTCTCCCTCACAAATTCATCGAAAGAACATTTCAATGCTGAATAAATTTCACAAAACAACTTCTGAATGCTGGCAGAGGACATCAGACACCCAGAAAAGCAGATCATTGGTTTCAAACACAGGTAGGAAAAAATATAAAAGACAAAAAAAGAGACAATGGAGGTAGGGAGGGAGCTCTGTCCTGGGAAGGGAGTCCCGTCCCAGGAAGAGACTTGTAAGAAGAGAGGTTTCCAAACACCAGGAAACATTCTCACTGCCGAGTCTGTGGCGAGCCTTGGAAGCACAGAGGGCCACATAACAGGAAGGAGGAAAAATAAATAAATAATTAAAACCAACAGATTACAAGCCCAACAGTAACTCCCCCAGCGGAAAAGCAACGCAGACGCTTGCGTCCGCCACTAGCAAGTGGGGGCTGGGCAGGGAGGTGTGGGAGGCACAGACTGCAGTGCTTTTTAAGAATCCAGCTGTAAGAGGTGAGGGCTGCAGTGATTTTTTTTTAAAGAATCAGGTCGGAAAACCCTGTGCATGATCAGACCGAACTAACTTGGGTNGGGCTGAGCAGGGAGGTGTGGGAGGCACAGACTGCAGTGCTTTTTAAGAATCCAGCTGTAAGAGGTGAGGGCTGCAGTGATTTTTTTTTAAAGAATCAGGTCGGAAAACCCTGTTCATGATCAGACCGAACTAACTTGGGTTAGCAATCCAGACTGTGGGATAGCTACCACGTGAAACACTCAAACGTAAGACACTGCCAGGACCGTGCACAGAACAAAGGACGGAATGGAAATAGCCGGATGCAGAACATCCCACTCAGGTGACAGGCAGCCAGAGCCTTAAAGGCTGGAAGGGGGCAATCGCAGCCCAAGAGAGACATTACCTACCAAAATGAAAGCAGGCTTCTTTGCTAACTAAGACTTCTGGGGGTTCTGGACAGTCATCATCCACCTGAGAAGAAACGCCAGCGGTACACCCAGAAAACTGAGCAGCAGGGAAAGGCGACAAGTCACAGTAATGAAGCTCGCCAAACTCCTGAGCTACTCGGACCTGGGAAGGGCACAAAATGCAGGCCAACCAAATATGCACCTCTAAAGGCTACCTGAGTGCTGAGCCTGAGTGGCTTAGACCGGGGAGGTGCATGAAGCCTAGGGCCAGCCTCAGACGGTTCCCCGGCAGAGCCACTTAGAGCCTAAGAAGTGTGCGCCGTGAGCAGGGGCAAGCCCAGCATAGATGAGACACTGCAGACACACACCAGTAATACTTGTTTGCAGCATCCCTCCCTCCCCACAGCGAGACTGAACAAGTGAACCAAAAAAACAAACAAACAAAAAAGTGTCCACCACCGTCCTCCCTGAATCAAGATGGAAATCAGACACTGAAGAGACCAGCAAACAGAAGTTAAACAGAGGGAACTTCCTTGGAAGTGACCCCACACTGCCCACAACACCAGAGAAAGGGCCAGATATATCTTTACTATTTTTACAATCATTCTTTTTTTGTGTGTGTGTGTTGATGTTGTGTGAATTTTTTTTCTTCTTTTTTAAAAACTTTATTAAAATTTCAAGTCCTCTATTTCTCTAATTTTTATTTTTATAACCTACTATTACTTTTCCAAAAAAAAAAAAAAAAAAGAGAGAGAGAGAGAAACCCTGTTTTTAATGCAAATGCCGTATATAGTTTTTTTGTGGTTGATGTTGTTGTTTTTTAATGATTCTTGTGGCTTTTTTTTCTTTTTTTATTCCTTCTTCTTTTGGTTCTTTTCTTTAATATTGTATTTTTGAAAATCCAATCTCTACTCCAGATTTTTAACGTTTGCTTTTTGGTATTAGTTGTCAATTTTGTACATTAAAAAACCCAATCTTCAGTACCCAATTTTACCTGAGAGCGAGATTACTGGCTTGACCACTCTCTCCTCCTTTGAACTCTCCTTTTTCTCCACCAGGTGGCCTCTGTCTCTTCCCTCCCCCTTCTCTTCTCTACCCAACTCTNAGTTGCTTATATATTTTTGAGATTAGTTGTTTGTCAGTTACTTCATTTGCTATTGTTTTCTCCCATTCTGAAGGCTCTCTTCTCACCACACTTATGGTTTCCTTTGTTGTGCAGTAGCTTTTAAGTTTCACCATTTATTTTTATATTCATTATTTCATTTTTCTTTCAGGAAAGGGAAAAGCATTGGACTCAGTTTATAAAAATTTATAATGGTGAATGTATGGGCAAATGCAGAAATTATTAACCAGTACCTTGTTGGGTCTTGTTAGGTATCATTTTATTTCTAGTTTAGATTTTTTTTTCCTCAAGGTATTTTTCTTTCAAAGCAGGTTTAAGATATAAAAAGGTAAGTTGTCACTTTTTCCAATTCATAATTAGGTTCTAAAAAGATGATACTACTGAAGAAAAATTAGATACAGCAATGTATTCATCCTTAATCTTTTGTTCTCTCTTACTATTCTTTCTTGTCACTGGTAGAATTCTACCAGCTGTGTTAAGAAGAAATTAAACTGACACTCTTAATTTCATTAAAGCACTGAACTAAGCAGGTATAAGAATAGATAATATATGAGATGTTATACTACACTTAAAAAATTATACCCAGCTTCTTCCTGGATATCTCTACTTGAATACTTCAGAGATACTTGTATGTTCAAAACTAAGTTTATTTTCTTCCTCCCTCGCCAAACCTGTGCTCATCTTTTCATTTTCCCCTATCTTTTTTGAATAGCACCATCAGATACCTAGTTACTTAAATCAGAATGCTGAGAATTGTCCTCATTCTTCCCTTTCATTTAACCTTTAATTTCCTTGGGGATAAAATCTATCCGTTTTGCTGCCTTAACATTTCTTTAATTCCCTTCCTCCTCTTCATCCTCACTGCTTTAATTTTATTTTCAAGTAACTTTATTTCAGGCCACTTTCACCTCTCTGCTAGACTCCTCTAAAAGCCCCATGATGGGTTCTCATGCCTCTGATCTTGTTTTTATCCAATGTGCTGCTGTAAGAATGACTTTCAGAATGTGTAAATGTGACCATGCCATTTCTCTGCTAAGAATCCTTAAGTGACTTTTTAACTTTCACGTTGAAGTCTTCAAAAGGCTTTGGTATGTAAGACTTTCATATCCTAGCAACTTTGACCTCACGGACACTATCACTTGCCAGCCTTTCTTCAGTTCTTTACTCAGGCCATATTTACCTTCCAACTATCTTATCTCTGTTTTCTTTCTGAGCCTACTGACATGTTCTTTCTTCAGTCTGAATGTATCTTCTTGTTCTGTTGACCTAACTCTTACTCTTTCTTCAAACTATTATGAAGCTTTTTTTTTTTTTTCCCTTACTCTCTCTGCTACACTTCATGGCTTGCATGAACTTTCAAAGAATTGCTATAACATCCTATATTTGCTTTCATTTAGCACCAGGCTTCCCTGGTGACTCAGAGGTTAAAGCGTCTGCCTACAAAGCAGGAGACCTGGGTTCAATCCCTGGGTTGGGAAGATCCCCTGGAGAAGGAAATGGCAATCCAATTCAGTATTCTTGCCTGGAGAATCCCATGGATGGAGGAGCCTGGTAGGTTACAGTCCACAGGCTAGCAAAGAGTCGGACAAGACTGAGCAACTTCACTTCACTTCAGCATTAATTAAGTTGAATCACAGTTGTCTTCCAGTAGACTTAAACATCTTGAACCCAGGGCTTGTATCCTTCACATTGTTTTCTCTAATTTCTAGCTCATTGTTTAGCATACAAGTTCATAATCCAAATGTATTTGCTGAATACATGATTAAACAAAATAAACTAGATTAATTTGCAATTCATTTAATTTTACTCAGTTTCATAGCAAGGCAAGCAAGCCCATATGCAGCATAACCAATATATCTGCCTAGTTGACAAAGGACTCCTATGTGAAATTATTTTGTGCATGTTGAGAAATCACTTCTGCCACAAATGTTGTGCCTTAAACTTAAAACCTAAGAAATATCCTTACCTTTCCCCCCCTTGATCGTTTATATTTAATATGAAAGAAATCCTTCTGATTCTACTCCCCCTCAATATCTATTGGATTTACCTACGTTTTCTCTTAAGCCCTATAGCCACTATATTGGCTTCTATTCTAATCTTTTCTCATGGAAATTGTTCCCCCTAAACAATGTTGGTTTCATGAACCCTATCACTTGCCAGCCTTTCTTCCGCTTACCCTTCTCTGGTCTCACGCTGTGTAGAGAACACAATACACATATTCTGAAATATCACTGCAGTCATGGGTGTAAAATAGAAAATTCCATACTTTAATCCAACAGCTCCCTCTTTCACATAGAAAAGTCAAGATTTTAAAATAAAGTATGGCAGACAAAATGCCCTATTTATTCTAAATCTACTTAATTTTTTTCTTGGGCACACAGCTAAACTTCATTTCTCAGACTCATTACTGATAGACATCAAAAATAGGAGTAGTTTTGCTAATTTGATGAGATTCTGTAGTTAAAGCCTCTAGACTCACTTAGAGTGACTCATACATTTGATAACTATAATACCCTGGTGAAGAACATGAGTTCTTAAATTACAGATGAGTCATAGATCCAACCTAACTACATATGGGAATTTAGGCAAATCAAATTTCTCACTCTAGATTTAAGTTTTCTCCTCTAGAAAATGATAACAATTTCATTGGAGTATTGCCAATTGAACATATAATTAGAGGTCAGTAAATACTAGCTATTATTTACTGTAAAACAGAGATAACAGCTGTATGTTGAAGATTATTTATTTATTAAAGAGTAAATGCTGGAGGGGGTGTGGAGAAAGGGGAACCCTCTTACACTGTTGGTGGGAATGTAAACTAGTACAGCCACTGTGGAAAACAGTGTGGAGATTCCTTAAAAAATTGCAAATAGAACTGCCTTATGACCCAGCAATCCCACTGCTGGGCATACACACCAAGGAAACCAGAATTGAAAGAGACACATGTACCCCAATGTTCATCGCAGCACTGTTTATAATAGCCAGGACATGGAAACAACCTAGATGTCCATCAACAGATGAATGGATAAGCAAGCTGTGGCATATATACACAATGGAGTATTACTCTGCCATTAAAAAGAATAAATTTGAATCAGTTCTAATGAGATGGATGAAACTGGAGCCTATTATACAGAGTGAAGTAAGCCAGAAAGAAAAACACCAATACAGCATACTGACACATATATATGGAATTTAGAAAGATAGTAATGATGACCCTGTATGTGAGACAACAAAAGGACACAGACATAGACAATGGACTTTTGGCCTCAGAGGGAGTAGGAGAGGGCGGGATGATCTGCGAGAATGGCGTTGAAGAATATATACTATTATGTAAGAAACGAATCACCAGTCTATGTTTGATACAGAATGCAGGACGCTTGGGGCTGGTGTACGGGGATGATCTAGAGAGACGTTGTGGGGTGGGAGGTGGGAGGGGGACTCGGGATTGGGAGCTTGTGTGCACCTGTGGTGGATTCGTGTCGATGTATGGCAAACCCAATAGAGTATTGTAAAGTTAAATTTAAAAATAAATAAATTTAAAAAAAAAAAAAAGAGTAAATGAGATAATTCAAGAAAAAATATTTAATACAGTACTTGGTAAATTTCATGTGCTTAATTAAGTTACTATATATATGACATTATTATTAAGTATTATTATTATCACTGATATGAATTGTGCCATTCAAGTCCCTGACAAGATATTGGATGAGATCGACTTTAATCTTAGTAACACAAGTAATTCTAAATCTTAAATCTTGGTAATCTCTCAGCTATTCAACAAGACACTGCTTGTACAAACATTATCTATTTTTAGTTTGGATGAACATGGAATGCAGAGACAGCACTATTTAAATCTTTAAATATTACTCCCTCCCCCACAAACAAATTTGTGAATGATTAGCAAAATACAAGTTGCTTTTTGGTTATGAGTGAAGAAGAGGGAGGAAAAATTAGTCAAAATAATGAGAAAGTGAACAATTGTTACTTGAAGGAATGAAATTTGCTCTGTGTGTTGCATGTCTCCATTTTAGTCTGACAGTGGCTTTAAAAATTTCAGCTATATTTATTTGCCACTGGTGTTTAAAATTATCTCAAAAACTATATTCTAAAATATAACTATATACAGAAACAATGGAAAAAAATTATAATATTATGTTTAAGCATATATAAGAAGGTGTTAAAATCTACTTCAGACTCAGATATTTCCAATTTCATAAGTCAAGAAACTTAAACACTGTCAAAAGTATTTGATTTTCATGTATAAGTACATTATAGCATATGCAACACTACAATTGAAATATGAACAATAGCTGTGATTTTAGAAGCTGAGAATGAAAATGAAACAGTATAATATTTACCCCAATTAGAGTATATTTGGTCTAGTTAAAACGTTCTGGGGTAGATTTGAGCAGGTAATAATTGACTCTATTTTAAGCCTGGAGGCGAAGCCGAAGGTGCTAACTCAAGCAGGTTGTTAGCACCCTGATAAAAATGCTCTCAGAATATATCATGTATTTCTATTTGTGCATTTTATACATTATATTCATTATTTAAGATGCTGAAGCTATGTTAGTTAAGTATTACATATTGGCATAACTCGATAATTTATTAATACTACCTTGCAAAACCTACCATGTTTTCTGTTATTCTTTCATACCTAATTTTCTATTTCTATTTTCTTTCTATCCACCTTATTTCTATCAATTCTAATTAACAACTATAGAGTCATTTTCATGCCTCAGTATTAAGATGCTATAATTTAATATTATATCTCCCCCAAAGTTTAGAAAATTATGTCAGTTCAGTCACTCAGTTGTGTCCGACTCTTTGTGACACCATGAATCACAGCACACCAGGTCTCCCTGTCCATCACCAACTCCCAGAGTTCATCAAACTCATCAGTTGAGTTTGTCCATCGAGTCAGTGATGCCATCCAGCCATCTCATCCTCAGTCGTCCCCTTCTCCTCCTATCCCTAATCCCTCCTGGCATCAGGGTCTTTTCCAATGAGTCAACTCTTCGCATGAGGTGGCCAAAGTATTTCAGCTTGAGCATCAGTCCTTCCAATGAACAACCAGGACTGATCTCCTTTAGGATGGACTGGTTGGATCTCCTTGCAGTCCAAGGGACTCCAAGTGTCTCCTCTAACACCACAGTTCAAAAGCATTGATTCTTTGGTGCTCAGCTTTCTTCACAGTCCAACTCTCACAGCCATACATGACCACTGGAAAAACAATAGCCTTGACTAGATGGGCTTTTGTTGGCAAAGTAATATCTCTGCTTTTCAATATGCTATCTAGGTTGGTCGTAACTTTCCTTCCAAGGAGTAAGCGTCTTCTAATTGCATGGCTGCAGTCCCCATCTGCAGTGACTTTGGAGCCCACTGCCCCACTCCTGCAAATAAAGTCTGACACTGTTTCCACTGTTTCCCCATCAATTTCCCATGAAGTGATGGGACAAGATGCCATGATCTTCGTTTTCTGAATGTTGAGCTTTAGGCCATCTTTTTCACTCTCCTCTTTCATGTTCATCAAGAGGCTCTTTAGTTCCTCTTTACTTTCTGCCATAAGGATGGTGTCATTTGCATATCTGAGGTTATTTATATTTCACCCAGCAATCATGATTTCATCTTGTGCTTCCTCCAGCCAAGAGTTTCTCATGATGTACTCTGCATATAAGTTAAATAAGCAGGGTGACAATATATAGCCTTGATGTACTCCTTTTCCTATTTGGAACCAGTCTGTAGTTGGTATTAATAAATACTAAATATCCACTGCTGATTGAATTACAAACCAAAGATGCTAAATATTTAGCATCTTGACTGGCAGCCTAATATTTTAAAGATTTTTAAGAAATTAGAGAGTTGCATCTCTTAAGTATGACAACACTGTCTGTAAAATTCAATTTATTAAATACTTACTGAAAAAAAGTCTTTTCTCTGGATACTCTGCTTTCCTTTCCATACTGTTGAATGGGACTATTTCTTATTTTCTCCAATCTTAGCTGGAGTTTATTAGATAATTTTAACTTCTCTCATCTCCTCCTAGCATCTATAATTTTTTTTCTGTCCATGATATCAAGCTTGTTATCAAGCCTTGCTTATTTGAAGACTGTCTTGCACTTATTCCTGCACACCTGTACTCCTCACTGTAATTTCCTTAGCATCTTCAAGATTTCCTGTCTTCCTTGGGGACTTTAGCACTTGGCTTAATTTTCCTCTAAGAGGTCACAAACACAAATACTTTCAGGGTCTAGGTTCAATTCAGTCAGTTCAGTTACTCAATTATGTCCGAGTCTTTGCAACCCCATGGACTGCAGCAAGTCAGGCTTCCCTGTCTATCACCAATCACCAACTCCTTGACCTTACTCAAACTCACATCTATCGAGTTGATGATGTCATCCAACTATCTCATCTTCTGTCCTGCCCTTGTCCTTCAGCGTTAAATCTTTCCTAGCATCAGAGTCTTTTCCAACAAGTCAGTTCTTCGCATCAGGTGGCCAAAGTATGGGAGTTTCAGCTTCAGCATCAGTCCTTTCAGTGAATATTCAGGACTTATTTTCTTTAGGATGGACTGGTTAGATCTCCTTGCAGTCCAAGGGATTCTCAAAAGTCTTCTCCAACACCACAGTTCAAAAGCACCAATTTTTCAATGCTGAACTTTCTTTATAGTCCAACTCTCACATTCATACATGACTACTGGAAAAACCATAACCTTAACAAGATGGACCTTTGTTGGCAAAGTAATGTCTCTGCTTTTTAGTATGCTATCTAGGTTGGTCATAACTTTTCTTCCAAGGAGCAAGCATTTTTTAATTTCATGGCTGCAGTCACCATCTGCAGGGATTTTGGAACCTAAGAAAGTAAAGTTTGCCACTGTTTCCCCCATCTATTTGCATGAAGTTATGGGACTGGATGCCATGATCTTAGTTTCCTGACTGTTGAGTTTTAAGCCAACTTTTTCACTTTCCTCTTTCACGTTCATCAAGAGGCTCTTTAGTTCTTAGCTTTCTGCCATAAGGATAGTGTCATCTGTGTATCTGAGGTTTTTGATATTTCTCCTGGCAATCTTGATTCCAGCTTGTGCTTCATCCAGTCTGGCATTTCTCATGATGTACTCTGCACAAAAGTTAAATAAGCAAGGTGACAGTATACCACCTTGATGTACTTCTTTTCCTATTTGGAACCAGTCTGTTGTTCCATGTACAGTTCTAATTGTTGCTTCCTGGCCTGCATACAAATTTCTCAGGAGGCAGGTTAGGTGGTCTGGTATTTCCATTTCTTTAAGTTTTTTCCACAGTTGTCATCCACACAGGCTTTGGTATAGTCAATAAAGCAGAAGTAGATTTTTTTTTTTTTCTGGAACTCTCCTGCTTTGTCAATGATCCCACAGACAGATGTTGGCAATTTGATCTCTGGTTCCTCTTCCTTTTCTAAATCCAGCTTGAATGGTTAATGTACTGTTGAAGCCTGGTTTGAAGAATTTTAAGCATTATTTTGCTAGCATGTGAGATGATTACTTTGCTAGCATGTGAGGAGTTAGGAATCTAATGTAAATACATGAGGTGGAAAGTATCATTAAAAGGAGTTGTGGAGCCTGTGGCAAAGAGTGCATTCTATGTAAACACATTTAAATTTAAAACATAAAACTTTATAGTTGTCAAACTGAATAGGGATTCTCTATGACAACCTGTAAACCCCGGCCATGGGATGAAGCACAAACTCTTCAGTATGCCCTATGCTATCCTTCAACATCTGGCCCTCACTCCTAAACTCAGCCCTTCTTCCCTTTCAGTTGCATTGAAATACTTGCATCCACCTCCCTCCATCCTTTCTATCAGCCTTTGTATCTTTTCATAGACTGATCTATCTGCCTAGTTCCCCTTTTATACCTCTCTAAGACTGCTTGGGAAACTTCTCAGTCTTCATGTCACTATTCAAGTTTTATCTTCTTTGAGAAATATTCACTGAAATCAAGTCAGTGACCTGCAACACAAGACTGTATAATGATCACAGAATTAACTAGTAAAAGAAACATGTATCTCTGATACCCCCCAAAGATTGGTGGTTCTTAAGAATGTGAGTGTCTAGCTATAACCTTAAAATATTTTGTTCTCAATACTTCTTATCTAGAAATTGGCATGAGTATCCTCTATCAACTGGTAATTGCTTTCTACTATGAAGTTTTGCTTGCCTCACTTAATGAGACTAGAAAAGTGAACTGGAATACCATCAGTGACCTTACTCTTCTTTTCCAATTAATCTTTGTTAAAAGTCACTTGCTCAGTCTTGTCCGACTCTTTGTGACCCCATGGACTGTAGCCCACCAGGCTCCTCTGTCCATGGGTTTTCCAGGAAAGAATACTGGAGTGGGTTGCCATTTCTTTCTCCAGGGGATCTTCCCAACCCAGGGATCAAACCCAGGTCTCCCGCATTGCTTATACAAAATATCTCAAGGTTACAAATAGCTGCTCCACTTCCAGCAGCACTGCCATATTTTGGGAAAGAAGAACTAGAATGGCAGAAAGTATAAGGGTGTGCTCGGTGGGTTAGTTTTGGCTTAGATTTTTTTTTTCTTAAATAATAAATTAATCCCAATTATATATATTTGGACAAAATTTTGTTATGTGGACACCAGTGGAAGAGCTAGGAAATAATACATTTTTAAACATTTGCATCATGAATAAAATCAGGCTTTGTTAATAAAGATGAGAGTGACTGTTGGTTTTCCTCTGTGTCTCCGGCTCATTATCATTTAATATTTCTTTGTGGTTTTCACAGGGCCTTTATGCACAATAGATTTGAATAAATGTCTATAAATCAATAAACTGATTTAGAAAGGAAAATCCTGGAAAAACAATAAGAAATCATCAGGACAAATAAAAAATAATTGTAGGAGAGTGTTGAAAAAATGCACAACCTAAAAGTTGAGACTTATGTTTTATTCAGGGACAATACAGAGGACTAGAGTCCATGATGACACTAAGGAATGATTCCAAAAAAGCTAGAATACACAGGAATTTTTGTTGGAAAAAAAAATGTAGTTGAGCATCAAAAGATGTGCTTTTCCTAAAAGTAAACCTACTATATGACACAGCAATTCCAATCTTGGTCATACAGCTGGATAAAACCATAATTCCAAAAGACATATGCACCCCAGTGTTCATGCAGTTTTATTTACAATAGTCAGAACATGAAAGCAACCTAAATGTCCATCAACAGATGAATGGATAAAGAGGATATGGTACGTATATACAATGGGATATTGCTCTTTTTTTTTTTTTGCCATTTGCAGAGATGTGGATGGACCTAGAGACTGTCAGAGTAAAGTAAGTCAGAAAGAGAAAAACATTCTGTATCAGTTCAGTTCAGTTCAGTTCAGTTGCTCAGTCATGTCTGACTCTTTTTGACTCCATGAACCGCAGCATGCCAGGCCTCCCTGTCCATCACCAACTCCTGGGGTCCACCCAAACCCATTTCCATTGTGTTGGTGATGCCACCCAGACATCTCATCCTTGTTGTCCCCTTCTCCTCCTGCCCTCAATCTTTCCCAGCATCAGGGTCTTTTTAAATGGGTCAACTCTCTGATTCAGGTGGCAAAAGTATTGGAGTTTCAGCTTCAACATCAGTCCCTCCAATGAACACCCAGGACTGATCTCCTTTAGGATGGACGGATTGGATCTCCTTGCAGCCCAAGGGACTCTCAAGAGTCTTCTCCAACATCACAGTTTAAAAGCATCAATTCTTCAGTGCTCAGCTTTCTTCAATCCAACTCTCACGTTCATACATGACTCCTGGAAAAACCATAGCCTTGACTAGACAAACCCTTGTTGGCAAAGTAATGTCTATGGTTTTTAATATGCTGTCTAGGTTGGTCATAACTTTCCTTCCAAGGAGTAAGCATCTTTTAGTTTCATGGCTGCAGTCATCAGCCACAGTGACTTTGGAGCCCAGAAAAATAAAGTCAGCTATTGTTTCCCCATCTATTTGCCATGAAGTGATAGGACTGGATGCTATGATCTTCGTTTTCTGAATGTTGAGCATTAAGTCAACTTTTTCACTCTCCTCTTTCATTTTCATCAAAAGGCTTTAGTTCTTTTTCACTGTCTGCCATAATATCACTTATATGTGGAATCCAAAAAGACTATATAGATCAATTTACATGCAGAGCAGAAACAAAGATGCAGAAGTAGAGAACAAATGTATAGATATCAAGAAGGGGTGGGTGGGAGATTGGCAGTGACATATGTATGTATAAACTACAATATATAGAAAATAGGTAACAGGTAACCAATGAGAACCTACTGGATAGCACAGGGAGTTCTACTCTGTACTCTGTGGTAATGTGAATGAGAAGGAATTCCAAAAAAGGGGATATATGAGTATGTATAGCTGATTATAGCACAACATTGTAAAACAACTATACTCCAATAAAAATTTCATCTGAAAAAAGAATTTTTTTTTATGCATGGGAAGATGCAAGAGGCTGAGGTCACTGAAATTATTCCTCTGGTATGTGTCTTAATTATCTATGTCCAGAATCTTGTTTATTTGTCCATCAGAATTCTCATGGCAGAACATCAGGGGCAGTTACACTGACTGATGGCTTGATTTGCAGGCAATATTTGCTGCTTACAGAAATGGCAGGCTGTATTTTTTTGTCCAATATAGTTTCACTTTTAGAGTTCATTTAGAGTATGTAGAAGTATAAGCTTATCTTTGAGAGAAATGGCACAGGCAAGAGGAATGTCAATATGTAGTACACCTGTGCATGTCATGACTGAGAACATCTCTTTCTGGAGTCTCTTCTGGGCTCAGTTCAGGATTATTTGTAGTGTTGTTGCTTAGGATAAACCCATCCAAACCTGTTAGCCTGTTTTTCATTTTTTTCATTGCTGTCTTTTCCTATTGATCTTTGATTAATTTTCTACTGGCCAATAGGTGATCATGGATTTATACCAGCCTTATCTCAGTAACATATTAACCCTTTAACAGAGGTATTTGAGAAAGTAGATTTCAATACAAAAAATAAATGAGCAAATATCAATCCCTGAGCAGGTTGTGGCAGAAATAATTGTGGGTGGGTATGATTTTTTAGCGACCTCAACTCAGGAGAAAAGGTAATATTTACAGTGGGTCAACTTGTTTTGCTCCCTGAGATATTTAAGAGAGTTAAATATATCTGAATTTTCTTCCAGATAGCCCCACATTTAGACTTGTCTGCTAGGCTTTTTTCTGCTGCGTGCAACTATTTATAAATTACAGTTGAATGACATATCTTTCACTTTCATCTCTCATGTGGTATTTCTAGAAAATACACATACATGAAACGTTTATTTTTTTTTCACCTACAACCTGTTCCATAGACCACCAGTCAAATGGGACAAAGGTATCCTAGTGATCTTGCTCTTCTCTGGGGACTCCTCTCTCCATGTCCAGGTTGTTCAAGATAATTCACATCACAAAGAAAGCTGCCTGTTCTAAACATGCATGAACTGGTCCTGCCAAGCCTTGACCATGAATTCTTCGTCTCATCATCCCAGCTGAAATATTACAACACTCTCATAACCAGTCAACTGATGTGCAGGTTTTCATCTTTAATCTCTTTTCTTCAGGATACTGGAGAGTCTTCTGAAACAAGCATCTGAAACATATTATTCCCTCCTTTACTCTCTTTAATGATCACCAGTGTTCACATATTTAAGCACGGTATCAAATTTAACTTCTAAAATCTGTAGAGATAATAAGTAGATTAGTGGTTGCCTTGGCGAGGAGGCAAGATGGGGATTAACACTAAATGTCCATGAGGGATTATATTGGCTGATAAAAATGCTCTGGAACTGATTTATGGTGAGGCACAACTTGGTAAATTTACTTTAAAAATCATTGATTTTTTTCTTTGAAATGGATGAATTTTATGATATGTAAAATATGCCCCAGTAAAATGATTTTTCATATGCGCATCATACATTTCTTATTAAGGTGATTACTCAGTAACCGCCTCTTTCTGCTACTTTGAACATGGACAAGTCATTGGGAATCCACAAGGAAACTGATGCCAATGCATTTGAGTGAGGGTTTTTCAAATCCATGATAACTCCACTGGTAAAGAATCCACCTGCAATGCAGGAGACCCCAATTTGATCCTTGGGTTGGGAGGACCTCCTGGAGAATGGAAAGCCTACCCATTCCCGTATTCCTGGGCTCCCCTTGTGGCTCAATTGGTAAATATTCCACCTGCAATGTGGAATACCTGGGTTTGATCCCTGGATTGGGAAGATCTCCTGGAGAAGAGAAAGGCTACCAACTCCAGTATTCTGACCTGGAGAATTCTATGGACTGTATAGATCATGGTATCCCAAAGAGTCAGACATGACTGAGCAACTTTCACTTTTCAAATCCATGACTTGAAATGAAGGTACATTCAGAAAAAAACAAGGGTGTTTTAACACTGACCATGACAAGAGAACAAATTTATGTCACTGACTTCAAGTTTCCTCCCATGTACCCATGCACAGCTTCTTCAGATTGTTGGTCATCTTTAACAGAGAAATTTCCCCAAGACCTACTCTACAAAAAAGGCAAATATAGAATAGTGGTGTAACTACTTTAAGGACATAGTGACCACCACTCATTAGAAGTTTGAAAACAAAACAAAATAAAACATAGTCTTGAGACAAAGTGGGGTTATAGACCAACAGAGAAGTGTTTTCCCTATGTTCCCTTGAGTTCAGTTCAGTTCAGTTCAGTTGCCTAGTCGTGTCTGACTCTTTGTGACCCCATGGACTGCAGCACATGAGGCCTCCCTGTCCATCACCAACTCTTGGAGTTTACTCAAACTCATGTCCATTGAGTCGGTAATGCCATCATACCATCTCATCCTCTGTCATCACTTTCTCCTCCTGCCCTCAATCTTTCCTAGCATCAGGGTCTTTTCAGATAAGTCAGCTCTTCGCATCAGGTGGTCCAAGTGTTAGAGTTTCAGCTTCAACATCAGTCCTTCCAATGAATATTTAGGCCTGATTTCTTTTGGGATGGACTGGTTGGATCTCCTTGCAGTCCTAGGGACTCTCAAGAGTCTTCTCCAACACCACAGTTCAAAAGCATCAATTCTTTGGCATGCAGCTTTCTTCAAACTCCAACTCTCACATTGATACATGACCACTGGAAAAACCATAGCCTTGACTAGACGGACCTTTGTTGGCAAAGTAATGTCTCTGATTTTTCATATGCTGTCTAGTTTGGTCATAACATTTCTTTTAATTTCATGGCTTCAGTCACTATCTGCAGTGATTTTGGAGCCCCCTCCAAAAAATAAAGTCTGCCACTGTTTTCACTCTTTATCTATTCACCATGAAGTGATGGGACCAGATGCCATGATCTTAGTTTTCTGAGTGTTGGGCTTTAAGCCAACATTTTCACTCTCCTCTTTCACTTTCATCAAGAAGCCATTGACTTCAGTATCCACTAAAAATTCTTACTAAGAATCCAGATTCTGAATTTAATATCATTATACCAACCTTCGCTTTTTAGGAGTATTATTTGCCCTTGGGAGCTTAAAGGTTGCATAAGCAGTGAATCCTAGACCTAATAAGTAAACACAAGTATTTTAACACCTATTGGTGTGCTCTTTGTAGGAAAAAAATAGATTTGAACAATATCAGAACAAATGGCACTGTTGTATATTAATGCCTTCGATTGGCTTGTCCAATTTTGATGAAAAAGTAGCAGTCCTGGAGAAAATCTTGTCTTACTGATGGATGAGGTCCATGGTCTTGACTCAGAATTAGCCTTTGAATTTCCTGCCCTCTAACCCTTGCAGGTCATGAATGACAAAGGCCAGAGATTTCAGTTTTATTATAAGAGAAGGTGTCCTATTTTTTATTGAAGATACCTTGGTTCTCAGTAATGACAAGTCAATGGACATGTAGTGGCCATAAGATTCAGCTCCAGTGATGAGACACGGAAGTAGTCAGCTACTTTTAAGGAAGAAAGTATCCAACTGAGAAAGATTTCCAGAGAGAAGCTTCATAATCTTATAACCACCTGTCTCAATTGGAGATCAGTCAGAAATGATAGGCAGCGTAATCTAGGGGGACCATGATCATTTTTCTGTATTCATTTAGCTTGTACAAAACTCTCAGAAGTCTATCTTGCCAATATATATGCATATATAGAGTCCAAAATTATCTTTGTTTTGGTGCTCTGTGGCAGGCTCTCATTGTCTTTTTATCAAGAAATATAAAACAGTTTAAGCAATATTTACAATAGCCATGTGTGATGCTTTTGCAGTGCCTTTTCTTTCTTATTCTACTTGATTTTTTTTTTCTTTTGACACTTCAGAGTGTAAATGCACATTCCATGGCTCTATAATATGATAAATATCATCCCTATTCCTCTCACTCTTCATTCTTTTTCTAAACATCTGCGAAAGTGTAAGGTAATGTACCATTTTACTCTGCCACTCCATATATTGCTGGCTCTGACACATCTTCTCTGTTTCTCAGAGATACACAGGAAAATAACAGGGCATCTTCAGGGACCATTATATGTCTGGAGGAAAAATATTCAGAGATTGTCTGTAACCCCAACAGAACATTGTCCATAAGCAGGGGGTATTTGAAGAGCTATCTTTCTTGATTAGGAGGTATTTTCATTTGAGTACTCTCAAACATCCTCTTAAATTCACAGGTGCCACTTATATTCCATCATGACAGTTACTACTGGGCTGTAACAATAAACATGGTTTTATTTTGCTGAACAGTTTTCATCATTGCCAACACTGATTCTTATTGACAGTATAGAACTGTGCAATATTAGATATTTGGAAGAGAGGGAGTGGTTAAGAAGACATACAATCTTTTGACTACTGTATTCCCTTTTTAAGAAGAAAAAAAGTAAAGGTGAACAGATACAAAAAAAAAGGTAGTAAACTATGAATATGAACATAGTGTAAAATATTTCCAATGTTAAATTCAGTTTGAGAGAAGATTTCAAATGATAACTCTCATTTTAATTCATGACAGAAATACTGAGGTATTTACTATTTTACTTCTTAGGGATGATATAAACTTTAAACTGGATTATCTGAAATGTCAATCAAAATTTTTTCTTTAACCTCTAGGAAAAAAAACACTGCTTCTTAGCTTCTTATTTAAAAATTTCCAGTATTTCTTGTCATCTAATCTAATAACAAGAAATAATGACTTATTTTGTTTTTATAATTTGTGAAAACACTGTTAGAAAAGATGAAAGCATAATTTCATGAGAATGTGTGTTCCACTGGACAGTGGTATAAAAAGTTATAGTAGATAAAGGCCATTCCATTTTAGAGAGGCATGGCTTATTTATGAAAGCATAAGACTATTTCACTTTACTGCTTTCGTGAGTATATAATTCGATTGTCAACTTGATAAGATGGTATTAGGCTGTGAAAAATTCATAAACCTTGTTTCTCTGGCCTAGAGCACATATGTCATAGGAGAATTCTTTGGATATTTTCTGTTCCATTTTTATTACTTTTACATATCCTTTTGGGAAGTGCCATTGAGTTTCATGGGTTAGGTTGTTTAATAGAAGTTCATTGGATACATTCCAAAATCTAACTACCTGGTTTAAATAAAAAACTTTTAGACTTGTAAGTGGTGGCATTCTCTTTCTCCATAGATAAAAGTTCTATTTTCTCTTCCAAATAATCCTTCTCCCCCAAACCAAGCTCTAACAGACAGCAAATAGTTGAGCTGTGACTACTTCTTGTTGCTGCTGCTGCTGCTGCTGCTAAATCGCTTCAGTCGTGTCTGACTCTGTGCAACCCCATAGAAGGCAGCCCACCAGGCTCCCCTATCCCTGGGATTCTCCAGGCAAGAATACTGGAGAAGGTTGCCATTTCCTTCTGCAATGCATGAAAGTGAAAAGTGAAAGCGAAGTCGTTCAGTCGCATCCGAATCTTGGCGACCCCATGGACTGCAGCCTACCAGGCTCCTCCGTCCATGGGATTTTCCAGACAAGAGTACTGGAGTGGATCGCCATTGTCTTCTTCTGATAATCATTTTATATATATATATATATATATATATATATATATNAACACTTTCATTTTCAACTCATATGATGGAATAATATGTGCAATAGTTTCAAAATATAATTAGCATATGTTGAGTACCCTCTATGCGTTTCCCTAAATCATTTTTTTTAATACATCATCTAGTTGCATATTTGTGATGCCCTCAGAGGAAATAACATTAACTTCAGTTTGCCTGTTAGCATATTGGGGCTTGGAAAGGAAAATATTTTAAAAAGACCATATAGTTAGCAAGTTTGGTAGCTGGTGGGACAAATGGAGTTTTACCAAGAGAACACACTGGTCATAGCAAAAACCCTCTTTCAACAACACAAAAGAAGACTCTACACACAAAAGATATTGACACCAAAATCAGATTGATTATATTCCTTGCAACCATAGATGGAGAAGCTCCACACAGTGAGCAAAAACAAGACCAGGAGCTGACTGTGGCTCTGATCATGAAATCCTTTTTTTCAAATTCAGACTTAAATTGAAGAAAGCAGGGAAAACCACTAGACTATTTGGGTATGAACTAAATCAAATTCCTTAGGATTATACATTGTAAAGGACAAATTCAAGGGATTAGATCTGACAAACAGAGTACCTGAAGAACTATGGACAGAGGTTCATGACTTTGTATAGGAGGCAGTGATTAAGACCATCCAGAAGAAAAAGAAATGCAAAAAGGCAAAATGGTTGTCAGAGGAGGCCTTACTAAAAGCTGAGAAAAGAAGAGAAGCAAAAGGCAAAGGGGAAAAGGAAAGATATATCCATTTGAATGAAGAGTTCCAAAGAATAGCAACAAGAGATAAGAGAGCCTTCCTCAGGGATCAGTGTAAAAAAAGAGAGGAAAACAATAAAATGGGCAAGACTAGAGATCTCTTCAAGAAAATTAAAGATACCAAGGGAACATTTCATGCAAATATGGGCTTGATAAAGGGCAGAAATGGTATGGACCTAACAGAAGCAGAAGATATTAAGAAGAGGAGGCAAGAACACACAGAAGAAATATACAGAAAAATCTCCATGACCCAAATAACAATGATGGTGAGATCACTCACCTAGAGCCAGACGTCCTGGAATGTAAAGTCAAGTGGGCCTTAGGAAGCATCATTGCAAACAAAGCTAGTGGAGATGATATAGTTCCAGTTGAGCTATTTCAAATCCCAAAAGAAGATGCTGTGAAACTGCTGCACTCAATATGCCCACAAATTTGGAAAACTCAGCCGTGATAACAGGACTGGAAAAGGTCAGTTTTCATTCCAATCTTAAAGAAAGCCAATGCCGAAGAATGCTCAATTCCAGAAAAACATCTACTTCTGCTTTATTGACTATGCCAAAGCTTTTGACTATGTGGATCACAACAAATGGTGGACAATTCTTAAAGAGATGGAAATACGAGACCACCTGACCTGCCTACTGAGAAATCAATATGTAAGTCAGGAAGCAACAGTTAGAACTGGACATGAAACAACAGACTGGTTCCAAATTCAGTTCGGTTCAGTTCAGTTGCTCAGTGATGTCTGACTCTTTGAGACCCCATGAATTGCAGCAAGCCAGGCTTCCCTGTCCATCACCAACTCCCGAAGTTCACCCAAACTCACGTCCATCGAGTTGGTGATGCCATCCAGACATCTCATCCTCTGTCATCCTCTCTTCTCCTCCTGCTCCCAATCCCTTCCAGCATCAGAGTTTTTTCCAACGAGTCTTCTCCTCTTCGCATGAGGTGGCCAAAGTACTGGAGTTTCATCTTTAGCATTATTCCTTCCAAAGAAAACCCAGGACCGATCTCCTTCAGAACAGACTGGTTAGATCTTCTTGCAGTCCAAGGGACTCTCAAGAGTCTTCTCCAACACCACAGTTCAAAAGCATCAATTCTTCAGCACTCAGCTTTCCTCACAGTCCAACTCTCACATCCATACATGACCAGTGGAAAAACCGTAGCCTTGACTTGACGGACCTTTGTTGGCAAAGTAATGCTTTTGAATATGCTATCTAGGCATAACTTTCCTTCCAAGGAGTAAGGGTCTTTTAATTTCATGGCTGCAATCACCATCTGCAGTGATTTTGGAGCCCCAAAAAATAAAGTCTGACACTGTTACCCCTTCTATTTGCCATGAAGTGATGGGACTGGATGCCATGATCTTAGTTTTCTGAATGTTGGAAAGCTGTATATTGTCACCTTGCTTATTTAACTTACATGCAGAGTCCGTCATGTCAAATGCTGGGCTTGATAAAGCACAAGCTGGAATCAAGATTGCCAGGGGAAATATCAATAAACTTAGATACACAGATGACACCACCCTTATGGCAAAAAATGGAGAAGAACTAAACAGCCTCTTGTTGAAAGTGAAAGAGGAGAGTAAAAAAGTTGGCTTAAAGCTCAACATTCAGAAAACTAAGATCATGGCATCCAGTCCCATCACTTCATGGCAAATAGATGGGGAAACAGTGGAAACAGTGTCAGACTCTATTTTCTTGGGCTCCAAAATCACTGTAGATGGGCCTGCAGCCATCAAAGGATGCTTACTCCTTGGAAGAAAAGCTATGACTGACCTAGACAGCACATTAAAAAACAGAGACATTACTTTGCCAACAAAGGTCTGTCTAGTCAAGGCTATACTTTTTCTAATAGTCATGTATGGATGTCAGAATTGGACTCAAAAGAAAGCTGAGCACTGAAGAATTAATGCTTTTGAACTGTGGTGTTGGTGAAGACTCTTGAGAGTCTCTTGGACTGCAAGGAGATCCAACCAGTCCATCCTAAAGATCAGTCTTGAATATTCATTGGAAGGATTGATGCTGAAGCCAAAAGTCCAATACTTGGGCCACCTGATGCAAAAAATTGATTCATTAGTAAAGACCCTGATGCTGGGAAAGATTGAAAGCAGGAGGAGAAGTTGACAACAGAAGATGAGATGGTTGGATGGCATCACAGAGTCAATGGACGTGATTTTGAGTAAGGTCCAGGAGTTGGTGATGGATAGGGAAGCCTGGCGTCCTGCAGTCCATAGGACTGCAAAGAGTTGGACACGACTGGGCAACTGAACTGAACTGAATTGAACTTGGGCAAAGAGGGATGAACTGGGAGATTTTGATTGACATATGCATAAAATAGCTAACTAATTAGAACCTGCTGTGTAGTACACAGAACTCTACTTAATGCTCTGTGGTGATCTAAACAGGAACAAAATCCTCAAAGAACGGATATGTGTCCACATAGAGCTTATCCACTTCTCTGTATGAAAATAACACTGTAAAGAAACTTTCATAATAAACCAATAGTTTCGTGAATAAATGGTTTCCTGAGTTCAGAACTACAGGTAACAACCTGGCATCCTGAATGGGGAGTGATTTTTTTCAACTTCCGATGTTTACAGCTGGTTGGTCAGAAGCACCTGCGATGACCTGGGATTGTGACTGGTGGGTAAAGCGTGTCAGGGGCAGTCTCGTGAGGCTGAATCATGGACCTGTGGGATCTGATCGCATCTCAATTTGGATAGTGTTGGATAGAGGTGAATTGCAGGCACTCAGCTGATATCTGGAACATTACTTGTTGCAGTGTTGTGGGGAAAACCCCTTCTCACACACCCTCACATGTTGGGAAATAGAAACAGAACACCTAAAGTTTCTCATATTGACATTTGTGATTGATAATTTCATATTGAAATTATAATTCTGGTAACTTTAGGTATTTGTAGGATGCTTTGATAGATAACTAGGAAATTAAGTATGAAGCATATTACTAACCACATTTTTAGGGTACCATTTGGAACTTAAAATACTTTCTCTAGTGTTAAGTATATCTTTTATTGACATCACAGAACACTGATTCTGAACAACCTGGCCTATTACTATGAAAAATTATAATAAACTTTTTAACAGTGCAAATAAATCCTGGATTTAATTTCATAATAAGTAAAGTGAGGTGAGCAGTTGCTAATAGCAATAGAATAATTTATATTTTGTTGGATGTTTGTATAACATCTACTTTATAATCTAGTTATTAGAGTTCAATTACATACTAACAAATTGAAAAGGCATCTTGATGGCCATATTTAAGTTTTTAATCATTATTATTCATAATAGCATAATACATTTATGTGACAGCATTCTGAGAATTAGAGCTTAATGTTATTGACATCTACTGTACCAGTCAGATACAAACACAGGGTCACTTATGCCAAAAGAAACATCCCAGAAGTCTGTTTGGTAGGTCACATAATTACTGGAAGGCTGGACTCAGGAAGGAGCCAGGAGAACAAGGCGGAGAGAAGACAGCATTACAAGGGAACAGGCGTAGAGCAGTAATGATTGCTGTTGAGAGGCTGGTGTTGCTCTCACGTCCCTGATAACGATGCCTTTAATTACTATACCAGTGGAGTTTTAGTTCTAGTCCAGTTCAAGCAGAAAGCAAAGTAAAACAACACACTGAAAAATGTATTTGTCTTCCTGTGACCCAGCACCCTCACAATTCATCCTCAGTTAAGTGGTCAGTCACCTCGGTCATGTCCGACTCTTTGTGACTGTCTGGACGGTAGCCTGCCGGGCTCCTCTGTTCATGGGATTTCCTAGACAAGAATACTGGAGTGGGTAGCCTTTTTCTTCTCCAGGGGATCCTCCCTACCCAGGAATCAAACCTGTGTCCTCTGCAATGCAGACAGATCGTTACTGCTGAGCCACCAGTGAAACCCATTTTCAACTATATCTCATGGGATTTTGTCAGGTTACTAAAATATAATAGTTAATTTAGAGTTACAGGACTTCTCACTTCTAATTTGTTTTTAAATGTGTGTCCTGGTGAAATCTGGAATTACCAGCTAGAGATAAAAGGGGTGAAAAGTGGGAGACATTAATAGAATTGGCTTCTCTTTTGAAGGAAACTGCATCAGTCAAGGCTATTACTGAATCTTCAAAACAGAATAATCTTTCATAAACTGACTTGGGTTTCAGAACACTCTGTCTCTTTAATCTCCCTTTCCAATTATTACTGTTCATCTCCTCTATAAATGTCTTAAATTTCATGTCAGAGACTTAATGGGTTTGGGGAATTATTTCCTTTTGTAATCTGACAACCTCTTGGAGAAAACTGTTAGCTTCTTTCATGGAGACTCCTTGGGTCTAGGAGGGATTTGAATTGCAATCTTTATCTTGAGCTGAGAAATTAGAAATCTGATCTTGTCATTCTCATTCTTATTAAGTGTAAAATAAATGATCACTTTATTTTCCTCATGCCCTTCCTACTGTTTATGGAGATTGCCACTCAGACCCTAATGACTGCTTCATGGTGGACACTTCATTTCAGGTGACCATAGAGATCGATTAAATAGCTTGTTCTCAGCTGTAGGCTGTGGAATTACAAATCTCTGTCTTTTAATGCTAAATTGAATCTTTGTTATTTTTAACCCCAAATTTGCCACAGAAAAAACCCAGATTTCTCTATGTCCCTGAAGGTCTGTTCTTAGAAATCACTCCAATTTTTATAGTAGTCATCGTCTGCAACTACCAATAACGGAAACAAGTGAAGTAGAATTGGAGTTTTTTTGGAAAGGTTTCAGGTGAACCTTAGACAATAAGTGAAGTGAAGTTGCTCAGTCGTGTCCAACTCTTTGTGACCCCATGGACTGTAGCCTACCGGGCTCCTCCGTCCATGGGATTTTCCAGGCAAGAGTACTGGAGTGGGGTGCCATTTCCTTCTCCAGACAGAATAAGTAGGAAAGCTAAAGCTTGAGCAATAGCCCAGGCAGGAGGAGCACAGCCAATATAGTGCTGCGGGGGCAGTGTGCGTCCCGTGGAGCTCGGAGTTAGCTGGACCTTGGCCATCGCCTCTGGCATTGCTGCCACTGCAGTGTCAGCCTTTCTTATACTCTTCTATGGTTTGATGATTTCATTATGTTGTGCGTGCTTTGCAGCTTTATTTCAAGTACATAGCCTTGTCAATTACAAAAGATAGCACTTAATCACTGTTTTCTAACTATGTGTCAGATATTTGGTAGCTTGTTACACTTCTTATCTAATCTAAATATTGTTCCCAAGGTTGAACTGCCCTCATTTCACCATGAAGATGCTTGATTGAGAATCTAGTAATTTTCAGAAAGATCACATAACTGATATGGGTATAGCTGTGCTTCTACTTAGGTTCTGACTCCTAAATTCATGATTTCTCATCTCACCTTGTCCACTGACTCCATTTCCTGGTTTAGTTTAATTTTTGATTTTGTAAGTAAACTGGCTTTCCTGGTCTTTTTTTCCTAAAATCCAAGAAAATGCTTGGGTTGTGCGGGGGTTGGGGGGCGGGAGTTATCAGGCCTCCCTTGCTTGTGTCTATTAAAGACGAAATTGTTTTGCCTCCCACATGCATGTTTTCAGATAAAACTGTTTCACAAGTAGGCCAAATGGGTACCAACAGCAGTGTGTATTAGACAAATCATATAAAGCCCAACTAATGACTTTTAATCGCACAATAGTTGCTGGTAAATGTGGTTGAATTTTATTCTTTGCCTGTTTTCTAGCCCGTTAAGTATTATAAGTTATAAAAAAAAGTACAGTTTTGGCCCATGATGGGGAAAGCATTAAATTAATAGGATAAAGGAGAAGATTAAGTCTGGGATATTTGCAAAAATATAACTCTAAAACAACTTTCATACAAAATAAAACAAACCCAGAACTTTAAGTGACCATGTCGGGTAATCAAAATACAGGTGGTGGTCAAATGTACAACAGCCCACTGGCAAGGCAATGAACTCAGCTCAAAGGTTATAGTCTTCATCTACTCCAAAGGTTTATAACTCTGTTTTGTGGAAGTGTAATTTAAGAGAGAAAGGGAAACACAGGGGAAAAAGGAAATAGTGGTGAAAGGAAAGACAGTTCAACTTATCTTGCTCTTGTTTTTAAAAATAATCCATTTACCCTTTATCACATGTTTCTTGAATTAACATTTTATTGTACTTAAATCTACTGGCTTTGATATTTGATTCACTACTCTCATAAGTAGTTTTGGACCTTTTAAAAATTTTATAAAGATAGCGTAGTAATTATTTAAGGGAGATTATAAACTCTTTGTATTCATACAGACCAAATTTAAGTTTCATCTCACCAATGACAAGCTAAGTAATACTAGTCAGTCCTCAAGAGTGTAAGTTTCTGCATTATGCCATTGGCAGGCATGTGAGATGCAATGAAATGAGATAATGTATGTAATTATATTGTTGTATGTCATGTTGTTTAGACTTCTCTATAAAACTTAGCTGTTATCATCATCATCATAACTGTATGATAAAAATGATTAAATAAATCATCTGAAGACAATTGCCAACAATGTTATTTAATGATAAATTACTAAAACAGAAGATGGAACAAGGATGGGGGTCTACCTGTGTTCTCATTAACAAAGACTTGAGACAAAAAACAAATATAAAAGTATTAATAACTACACTGAGAAAAAGTATCATTGATAGAGAATAAGAATATATACTTTGAAATGGAGAATCAAAAGGAACAAGACAAATTCATAAAGTAGCCATATATAAACTAACCATTAAAAACAATATTTTATATATTAATTTTGGGAATTCAGTCATCAATTTTGAAAAATGACTTCTGTTTAAACTTATTAGATTTACAGCTTATTAATAGATTAATATTAAGAGGAAATATTCAAAGTCCCTGGAGAAACAGATGGTTCAGGAAGAATTTTGTCTTATGTGTATTGTTCATTTAATTTTTTATCATAAAAATTAAATTATGAATTTATAATTCTCTTTGGAACTCTAAGAGGAGAAGAGAGGGTAACTCTAATCAATGAATACTGGTCATAATAGAAATTAATTAACAATAATTTAGTGGGCTTCCCTGGTGGCTCAGAGGTTAAAGCGTCTGCTTTCAATTGTGAGACCTGGGTTCAATCCCTGGGTTTGGAAGATCCCGGGAGAAGGAAATGGTAAGTCATTCCAGTATTCTTGCCTGGAGAATCCCATGGACAGAGGAATCTGGCAGCCTACAGTCCACAGGGTCGCAAAGAGTCAGACATGACTAAGTGACTTCACTTCATTTCACTACTACACCAAGTTAAATAAAGACAAGTAACAAGATTCCAGGATAAATGAAGATAACAAATCAACATAGAACATGGAATACCAAAAATAACCTGAAAAGTAAAGGGCAAAAAATATACAAAAATATTTGAAAAAAAGTGTATCTTTAAAAAATTACTTTGGAAAAACTGAAATTATTTTACATACCATCTACTTCATGGTTTCAAAATTAAAGATGCAATAATAAAGCAAGACAAAAAAGGATTAGATAACCAAATAAAGGAAATGAGAATTTCCTGAGTTAGAATTTAAGGAGGAAAAAGCTGTGACTGACTTTTCCGATGTCAAGGTATATCAAAATTACATAACTCAAGAGTCTTAACGTAAAGGGAAAAGATATCTTAATATACCAGAAATATATTTATAGCAAAAATCTTAAAAAATAAAACAGACATTATATGTGTCATATATGTCCAATGAAGCAGAATAATAAAACTGACATTTATATGTTTCAAACAAGATAAATACACAAAAAATAATCGGATTCTTCAGGGGTGCTCATGAGTCCTTCTCAGATTATACCTGCCTCTATCCAGAGGCTATCATTCTGAATTTTGTGAAGATTAACTCCCTTTTTTTTTTCTTTCCTTTTTTAAATACTACTTTAGCCCATATATGTGCATCAGCTTCTCTGGTGGCTCAGCAGTAAAGAATCCTCCTGCAATGCAGGAGATGTGGACTTAATCCCTGGGACAGGAAGATTCCCTTGGAGAAGGGAAATGGCAATGTCCAATATTCTTGCCTGGGAAATCTCATGAACAGAGGAGCCTGGAGGGCTACATAGGGTCTCAAAGAGTCTGACACAGCTTAGTGACTGTAACAGCAACAATGCATCAATAAACCATATATGATTTAGTTTTACTTGTGTTTTTTACATTGCTATTAATGAAATTGTATTTTGTGCATATTGTAATGACATATATACTTTTATTCAAAGTTGTGATTTTGAAATCTACCCATAATGATGCATCAGTTCAGTTCAGTTCAGTCACTCAGTCATGTCCGACTCTTTGCGACCCCATGAATTGCAGCACGCCAAGTCTCCCTGTCCATCACCAACTCACATGAAGCAACAATTTTCCATTTTTGATTTTTTTTCCCCATTATATGAATGTACCACAATTGATTCACCAGTCCTTTTGTTGAATGGAAATTTAGGTTGTTTCAGGTTTCTTTCTGTTGTTGCTGTTATTCACACACACACACACACACACACACACACACACACTTAAAGTTACTGAGTGATAGGATAAATACACAGTTCTTATTTCTAGTGGTATTTATCACTTCTATCATTCTCAACAGCTCTATTAACTCTTCACTCTCCTACATCATCAATTTTCCTCTTCCAACCGATTATGCCATCACAATACACATTTACTGTATTCTCTCAAATTTTAAAACTACCATTTTTTTTTTTTTTTAAACCTCACATCTTTTGGCTCAGATACTGCTCCACTATTCTGGTTCCTTCTACAGAAAATCTCTAAGAGTCATTTATACTCACTGTTCTCTATTTTCTTTTCTAAATTTACTTTTTGACCCAGACTAGTCTCATTGTTCCAATGAAATTGGAGATCATTCTCCCTGTACATTATGACTAGTGTTTTATTTTATGCCAAATTTTATTTTATTGACCTGTTGTCAGCATTTGATCCATTTGGCCACTCCCTCATCTATAAAACACCNCTTTTTGACCCAGACTAGTCTCATTGTTCCAATGAAATTGGAGATCATTCTCCCTGTACATTATGACTAGTGTTTTATTTTATGCCAAATTTTATTTTATTGACCTGTTGTCAGCATTTGATCCATTTGGCCACTCCCTCATCTATAAAACACCATCTTCATTATTCTTCCATATAACACTTCTTGTATAATTTCATTTTGCTTTATTTCACTTTATTGTCACCCTCAATGTCTCTGCAACCTCTAAATGGCAGTACATTCTTAAGATTTAGTCCTTACCATTCTTTCTTCCTTTATTTTCATTTCCTTTACATTTTTATATAGGCTGATGGTTTCTAACGTCATGATATATCTTCAAGTGTATGTCTTCCCACTGACTTTCAAGCTTACATATTTAAAAGACTTGATGAATTTTCTATTTCATGTCTAGTCAACATTAGAATGTAATTTTATTGCTGTTGTTTATTCGCTAAGTCATGTATGTCTCTTTTGCAACTCTGTGGATTGTGGCCTGCCAGATTTTTCTGTCCATGAAATTGTCCCAGCAAGAACAATGGAGTGGGCTGCCAAGTCCTATTCCAGATTTTCTCAACCCAGGGATCGAACCTAAGTCTCCTCATTGGCAAGCAGTTTCTTTACCACTGAGCCACCAGGGAAGCCCAGAATATAATATACCTAAAGTCAAATTTTTCTTCCCAAATTTGCTTTCAGTTCAGTTAGGTTCAGTCGCTCAGTCATGTCTGACTCTTTGTGACCCCATGAATCGCAGCATGCCAGGCCTCCCTGTTCATCACCATCTCCCAGAGTTCACTCAAACTCACATCCATCGAGTCAGTGGTGCCATCCAGCCATCTCATCCTTGGTCGTCCCCTTCTCCTCCTGCCCCCCANCGTGCTGCAATTCATGGGGTTGCAAAGAGTCAGACATGACTGAGTGACTGAACTGAACTGAACTGAACTAGAGCTGTCCTGTCACCTCTGGGTGTGTCATTTAGCTTGCAGGTTGGGGATTAAGGTTTACTTGAATTTGACTTGTCATCTTGGGCCCAATCGATTTTAATCAATATATGCGATGCTCTTGTGCTATGTCATTCTTTCAAAAGTTGTGCCCTGCCCTCTTCCCTCCTGTTTAATGCTCTTTTCCTCAGCCCCATCCAGGCCCACAATGTCACCTCTACAATATTCTGGAGGGACAACCGGAAAATAGCTGGCCCTTGGGAGGGAAACACTGTATAATATCCAATCCTTCTAGCTGTTCAGGCCTTCATCTTCCACATTTCCTACAACATGAGCAACATCAGCATCTCTCAGTGAATCCGCTAGGGCGGGCAACAGGCACACAGTGTCTGCTAGAAGTCCATCTGTTGGCATCCCTTCAAAGGCAACTGGGCTCCCAGGGGTAATGTTTGCTACACTGGGAGTTAGCCCTGCAGGTCATTTGGGCCCAAATCCTTACCACCCTTCTCCTAAACTTAACATAGTCCCGGATCAAATCTCCACTCCACTTTTATTGAACACCTCGTCTGTTGCCTCTTAACAACCATTCTTGAGCCAATTACTAACTCCTACAACCAGGACCTTGCCCCCTTGTAGGCAACATTGCTCCACCCAGTCTATTATTAAAATACTTATATGCCCCTAACAGGACCAGATAACCCACTCTTATGTCATTACTTCTGTTATTACCTAAAGTGGGTCTATGACAAGGAAATGTTTACCATTGGAGACACCTTAACTTTCTCTTATGGAGGACTAGGGAAGGAAATCAATGACTTACATTCCCTTAGAGCAGTAAGAGAATAAGGCTTATGACTGTTTCAGCAGGTTCCCAATCTCAGGGCACAGGCTTGGACTGCTTTACATCAGGGTATCTATTCCCATCTGCAGTGAACAAACTGGCTATGAGTTAAAATTATAACCCCTTAATCCTACCCAGCACTGGTCATGCTGGAGACCCTGGGGACACCGAACTCCAGTCCAGGGGTCCCAGGAGGTCAACTTGTCTTAACTTGCCTAGGGATATGATCCTTGAAAGGTTGTCATACCTTGAAAGGTTGATCCACCTGCTTAGGGATCCGCCAGTCCAGGGATCCCAGGAGGTCATCATGCTTCAACCTGCCCAGGAACCCAATTCTCAGGAAGCCGACCTGCCTCAACTTGCCCAGGAGGCTGTCACACCTCAGCTTGCCTGGGAATCTGCACCCTGACCCAGGGATGCCTGGCTCTCAGGTTGCAACAGTACTGGGTAGGATAAGTCTCAAAAAGACACCCCAAAGGAAGTCTAACCATGGAAATTGAGGGAGACCTATTAGTTTTTATTTTTCCTTTCCTCCTTGTCATGATTGTCTTTCAGATGGAAAATAACCAATCCATTTTCTAGCAGATGCCCTTGAGATGCATCCTTGATAACTGGAAACTGTTCGATCCTCTAACTCTAAGGAGAAATTTCTTAAATTCTTTTGTGCCAATGTGTGGCTATATTATCTTCTGGGGGACAAGGAACACTAGCCTGAGGATGGGAGTTTAAATTACAATACCACCCTGCAGCTAGAATTTTTTTGCAAAAGACAAGGGAAGTGGACAGAGATCCCCTATGTCCAAATTCTCTTCTGACTAAGAGATGTGAAGGAACTCTGTCTCAAGTATGGGATTGTTGTATGCCCTAAAACTGAGCCTACTAGGCACAGACAACCAAGAGAAGGAACCCTCCGTGAAGGCTAACTTTCCGTGCCCCCTAAGAGACTGGAGCCTCCCACATCTCTTGAGTTGCCTGGTGATCCCTTCTTGTATCCAAATGTGCCCCCATATCTGGGAGCACCCCCTCCACAAAAGCCAGCTCGAGTATGTCCCTTAGTTGAAGCTGGAGGAGAATTCGGGCCAACCAGGGTCCATAAGCCCTTCTCCCTCTTAGAACTAAGACAGATCAAACAAGACCTGGGAAGCTATACAGATAAGCCAGGCAAATATATAGATACATTCCAACACATAATTTTGGTCTTTGACTTGATGTAGAAGGACGTCATGGTCATATTTAGCCAAACTTTATCTGACCTTGATCATACTAGGGTCTTAAAGGAAGCCCGAAGGTATGCAGTGGGGCTTCACATGTCAACTGAAACACCCAATAGGGAAAATTACAGTCCCCTCCTCAGAACCTAATTGGGATTATAATGGCCCTTGGCACATCTGGGAAGGAGATCATTTTCTAATCTGTGTGAAGGAAGGACTGAAAGCAGCCCAGAAAAAATGTAATCAGCTATGCCCAGGTCTCAGCCATAACTCAGGAGCACAATGAGAACCCAACTGCCTTTCTGGAAAGGCTAAAAGAGGGCCTCCAAAAGTTTACCAATCTGGATTTAGACTCTTACGGTGCACAGGTGATTTTAAAGGACAAACTCCTGTCCCAATGTGCATCAGGTATCAGAATAAAGTTACAACTGCTACAGCAGCAGGACCCTGCTTCCTCTTTAGATGAGATGATCCCAGACAGCCACCAATACCTTTCATAACAAAGAACAGGAGAAAGAGGCCAAGACTCAAGAGAGGAAGAAACGGCCTTNGGTGCTGAGGCCCTGCAGAGCGCAGCCTGTGAGCGGTACTGCAGGACGACCGTCTGCTCAGCGAGCGGCACCAGGGAGGCCGCCATGCAGCCTCCGGGGGCTCCCTCCCCACCGCTGCCCAGACCACTGCCCTCGCTGTCATCCGGCCCTGTCTTCCTCTCACACGCACGTCCCGCCCATCAGGAAATGCTGCCAGCTCCACCCCCGAGCTGCCCAGCATCTGACCCCTCCAGCCCCCATCGCCTCTGCTCAGGACCCTCCAGGCATCTGTTCTCGAGGTGAAGCCACATCCTCGCGTCCTGCTCTGCTTCCTCCCCCTGGCCACGGCAGCCTCCCTGCTGCCTCGGGAGCAGGGCCAGTATGGTGCCATCTTGGGCCTTTGTGCTGCGCCCCCTTCTGCAACCCTCTCACGTGGCTCGCCCTCTGGCCTCTGCTCCGGGACCCCCAAGGTCCTGATGTGCGGAAGCACTCAGCATCACGTGCCACCTTGCCCTCAACTTGTGCTCATCTGTGCCCCCCCAACCCCCCGAGAACAGAAACCCTCCACTGGTGGGGTTTGTGCCTGACTTGAGGCTGTATTCTCCAGACCCTGACCCAGAGCAGGTGCTTAATAAATATGTACTGAATGAATGAAAGAATGAATCAATGACATTAATCCTTAAAATAGCACTTTTGGCTTTGGCACCCAGTAACTCCTTAATATTCACTGGAAGGACTGATGCTGAAGCTGAAGCTCCAACACTTTGGCCACCTGATGCAATGAACCAACTCACTGGAGAAAACCCTGATGCAGGGAGACACTGAGGACAGGAGACGGGGACAACAGAGGATGAAATGGTTGGATGGTATCGCCGACTCAATGGACATGAGTTTGAGCAAACTCCGGGAGATAGTGAAGGACAGGGAAGCCTAGCATGCTGCAGTCCTGGGGTTGCAAAGAGTCGGACATGGCTGAGTGACTGAACAACAACTTCTGTTTTACAGAAAAGGAAACTGAGGCTCAGAGCAGTGAAGAAACTTGCCATTGTCACATGTCAAAACTGGGGCGACTGACCTTAGCAGCCCTGGGCTGATGCCATGTGGAGGCAGCCCTTCAGGAGGTGCCAGTCCTTCGGGAGGTGCCAGGCTCAGGGAAATGACCCAGATGAGAGCCTGGCCCTGGACGAGCCCTTGGCCTGCTGTGACATAGACTCAGGACAGAAAATGTGGCTGCCTGACCACACTGGTCCAGAGGGAAGCAAAGACTGTGGGAGCGATGATGGAGGGCCCCCAGCTCATCTGGGGGTGTTCTCAGGGAAAAGAAGACCCACTGCTAAGCTCTGAAGATGAGTCAGGAACACGGGGGAAGGGCATCTGGGCAGAGGGGCCGGCATGAACAGGTATGGCGGTCAGAAGCTGCCGAGTCGGAGGCACGTGTGAGGAACAAGAGCTGGGTATGAATGAACCCCCAGAGACCTGGGCAGCGGCTGCGGCAGGAGACAAAGGGCCATGGGGGGCGCTGCTTGCCAACGGCCCGGAACGCCACCCCGAAAACTCAGGCTTTATTTCATTCCAGCGCAACAAAACCTTAAAAAGCTGGAGGAAGGCATATGGCCTATGGCTTAGCATCCACCAGCCCACCAGTCCATCAGAGTCCGCTTATTTGATAAGCACGCCTGTCTCCAGCATAAAGCTGTGGACTTCCTGCAGCAATATTCCTGTCTTCCCTGGGACTTGCGCTTTGGACTGACGGGAGAGGTACCAGGCCAACAGAGCATGGCCTGGCCTCGGTGAGTCGCAGTCAAGTGTGCCCTGGGCTGCTCGGAGGAGGGGGCAACCTGCTGGGCCTGGCTGGGGGCGGAACAGGAACGACGACTCGGCAAGATCTCCCTGGCGGGACAGCGCTGCCCATTTCAGGGGCCCGATGGTAGGGCAGCAGCCGAGGGCCACACACAGGTTCTGGTCTGGTCTCACTTCCTAGCTGGAGGCCCCTGGGCAAGCTCAGTATCCACCACCCTATGCCTCGGTTTCCCCATCAGGAAAATGGGAATAATGACCACAAAGGGTTGTGGTAGGGTTAAATGAGATGAGGAATACAAAACTGATGGCAGGTGTTACTGGGTTGGCTTCATGACACGAACACATTCGAGCCGAGAGAGAACAACCCTTCTGGAAGAGGGAAAAAAGGTATGTGTGCAGGGTGGAAATTCTGCTGCATTCTGAAAGTAATTTAACCTTCATTGTTAGTTAAATAAATAATATCTAGATGTGAAAGTCACTCAGTCGTGTCCGACTCTCTGCGACTCTATGCACGGTAGCCTGCCATGCTCCTCTGTTCATGGAATTCTCTAGGCAAGAATACTGGAGTGGGCAGGCATTTCCTTCTCCAGGGGAGCTTCCCAACCCAGGGATCGAACCTGAGTCTCCTGCATTGCAGGTGGATTCTTTACTGTCTGAGCCACCAAGAAATATATTTTTCACTATGAAAAATGTCACGTGATAAAATTACAACTAAAGTCCCATTCCTTGCTGCCCCCAGAAGTAAGAAGCTGACAGCATCCNTCAGTGTTCTGGGCTCTCATCCGAGGTGGGGTGGGGGGGGAGGGGGGTGAACAGTGATGTCGAAGCAAACCAGGGCAGAGGATTCATCCGTTACAGGTGAAAAGAAATGACCTAAATGGAGGTGGGTGGATGGCCTTCCCACTCCTGTACCTCAGCGGTGTAATATATCTACTCACCCAAGATTTGAATTTCAAACGTGGACAACAAGAGGCCAAATTTCTACACTAAAGAAGGTTGTTAAAATTCACAGAGCAGAGAAACTCTTTAATAGACAAGATTCATGATGGTCTTTCCACAAGGAAGCAGAAGATTTATTACAAGCATGGGTTCTAATGTACGTTGTGCCTGATGCCCTCCCTCCTTAGGACAGAGAGGAGGAGAGACACCAAGGGCATTCAGCCAGGTGCTCCCTATACGTACTTCCTGTGTCCTTTGTCCATGGCTGCTTGAAGCCAGGGAAGGCCAGAATCAAGTCATGCTGACCATCAGCGATTTGTTTATGCTCTCGGAATCTCTGCTTTTTAAATTTTACACCTGCAGTTTGGAAGTAATCAAATGTTTCTTGTCTACCCTATAGGGTTTTGCTCAGATTGAGGCAAGGGAAAGGGAGTTATGACCTGGTGTTAAAATCTACCCTAAGCCAATCCATTGACTTCAGAGAGTTCTTTTCGAAACACTAACCTGAGTCTGTGGCTTAAGCTTTGAAACAGCCTTCTACTGCCCTTACAAAAGTCCACTATCTTCAGCATGGCTAAAGGTCTCAGGATGCTCTGGCCCTACTTGTCTGCCAGCCTCAACCTGTTCCATGTCCTTGGCACTCCAGCTGCACCGGCCTTCTTTTCAGTTCCCTTAAGATACCACACTCTTCTTGAAGTTCTAGGTCTTTAAACATACGGTTCCCCTACCTGGAAGATTCTTGCTCCTCATCTTCACTTGGTTAACTCTCATCCTCCTTTTAGGATTCAAATGAAAAGAACTTCAGTCATTTGGATCACAAATATTTATTTAGTACCTGTGTGTTGTGCACTGATTTTTTTTTTTTAATATTTATTTATTTGACTGGGTCAGGTTTTAGTTGCCTGGGCTTGCCTGCTGCATGGGCTTGCCTGCTGCATGTGGGATCTTAGTTCTCTGACCAGGAATTGAACCTGTGTCATCTGCATTGCAAGGTGGATTCTTAACCACTGAACAATAAGGGAAGTCCCAGGCACTGTTTTAGATGATGGGGCAGTAGTGAATAAAAAGCAGAGCCCTAGATCCAGTTTATCTTATATTTAGCACTGGGGAGAAAGAGGAAGCAAGCAAGCAATGAATGGACAAGATAATTTTGGTGATTTTTGGAAAGACAAAAAAGGGGTAGGGAACTCCAGGCTCTCTGGAGAGTAGTGGTTGGGTGGGAGAGGTCTCTACAGGTTGATTGGATCACCTCTTAGTGACTGGAGCTATGACACTGATAAAAAGGATATACCAGAAAGAGGCAGCAGCAAGTGCAAAGGTCCTGAGGCAGGACAAGCTTTGTAAAGTCAAGAGGAATAAGAATTATTCCTAGGGCACAGTGTTGGAGATAGACAGGTATACCATTTGTCAGAGAGGTAAGTGGGGAAGATCACCTAGGGCATTATAAACCATGGGTAAGCAGAGTACATCATGAGAAACGCTGGGCTGGAAGAAGCACAAGCTGGAATCAAGATTGCCGGGAGAAACATCAATAACCTCAGATATGCAGATGACACCACCCTTATGGCAGAAAGTGAAGAGGAACTAAAAAGCCTCTTGATGAAAGTGAAAGGGGATAGTGAAAAAGNGTCTCCCCCAGAGCCCAGGAGCCCCAGGCCCCGGGCTGTGAGCGGCTGGCGGTCTCACAGCCTGTTCTTGCTTTCACCCTGGCCATATTCCTCAGCAGGGAATTTCATTTAGCTCCCAAGTTCTCAGCTCTTTTTGTTCTTCACTTTTAAGACAAACTTAAAACTCTAACCCTGCACAGTTTTATGGTTTCTCTAAAACAGATACAGCAGAGAAAGCCTTCCCAAAGTGGAGGCTGTGAAACTATTGTGACCGCCTCCTCTCTGGGGTCCTGTCTGAGACAGCTCTCCCTTTCTGCTCCTCCTCCTGGCCCAGTGACCATCTCTGACGAGCCTCAGCCTCTCACCCCAGCCTTCCTGGGGCGTCTGGCCCATCCCTCCCTGGGGACCTTGGCAATCTCAGTCATATCCCCCATGGGTGCCATGAGCAGGTCTGAGTCACAGCATCCTTCCACAATTGTGCTTCAGTTCACTCACTTAAGGTATGTTTGATGCCTTGATAGAATCACAGAAGACCTCATGGTCTTCTCTCAATAGTGTGGCCTATTCTGAAACTATTATTTCTGCCAGCTCAAGCTTGAAATTCTAAAGTGCCACTACAAATTATATTCCTCTCATTCCTTTAATCATTCTTGATCCAGAACCCTGTAGAAGGGTTTCATTTAACCTTCACGGGACCAGCTATTATCTGCGCTTCTCCTTTAAGGTCCGGATGAGCTCTGAAGAAGCCAGAGAGGCAGTTCTGCGGCCCAGAGGCGCTCACCTCTGAGTTCTCACTTCCGCCCAGAGCAGACGAGTGGCTCAGAGCGGGGATCAGTCCCACAACCCCGTCTCAGCGGCTTCACTCTGAGGAGCCTGAGATTTTGTGTTGTCTGGGCTTTGAAACTGTCTCTGTTGACACAGTGACAATAATCTGAGGGCCCTTTAGCATAGAGAAGCAAATGCTATTCATCCCACCAAAGTAGTTTCAATAACTCGTTGAGCTGAGCACTGAAATGTAGGTCAGAGTCTCTGAAAAACTTGAAAATAATTACAGCAAGCACTTGAAAAATCATGAGGGTGGTTTAGAAAATGAGTCTAGTATCAACCTATGCTTGTTTCGTTTCATTTTTTTCTGCTGCTATCTTTTTTTTCCTCAAAATTTTGGAAATGAGTTTATATTACTTTTTTGAGAAATACATACACATATATTTATATGTGTGTGTATATGTTTTTTTTAAGCTTCCCTTTAATATTACTCTATGGACGTACAGTTCTCAGACTCAATCCAGGTTTTATAGCGTATGTAATTTTGGAGATTTTGTTAAGGAAAAAAACATTCAGGGCTTTGCTGGTGATCCAGTGGCTAAGAATCCACCTCGCAGCACAGGGACGGTGGTTCAATCCCTGGTACAGGAAGATCGCACATGCTGCCGAGCAGCTCAGTGGTCCTGTGCGCCGCACCCGCTGCACCCGTGCCCTGGAACCCGCTGCGCCCGTGCCCGGAAACCGCTGCGCCCGTGCCCCGCAACCGCTGAGCCCGTGCACTGCTTTTCCTGAAGCCCGAGCGCCATAGAGCCCCCTGCTCTGCAACAGGAGAGGCCACCGCAGCAGGAAGCCCACACAGCACCTGGGGAATAGCCCCCACTTGCCTCAATTAAAGAAAGCCTGCCCAGCAGCAAAGACCCAGCTCAGCCAGAAACAGCTAAGTAAAATTACCAGAGAAGGCGATGGCACCCCGCTCCACCACTCCTGCCTGGAAAATCCCAGGGCCGGGGGAGCCTGGTGGGCTGCAGTCCATGGGGTCTCGAAGAGTCGGACACAACTGAGCGACTTCACTTTCACTTNGATGCAACTGGCTTTCCTAACCTCCTACTCCGGAGCCTTTTCCCAAACCTCTACCATTTTTGGTGCTACAGAAAAAACAATGACAAAAAGATTCACCTGAGCACTTTGTTGATGGGATGGACAAATATTTTCCCATCAGTTCCTAGTCGTCCCTGACTGTTCTCCCTTACTGGGAACAAATTTCTCCCTGCCTTTAATACCTTGCAGCTACTGCAGTCCTGAAAGAAGATGCTTTAAAACTCTATTTTGAGAGCAAACTAACTAGTTTTACCAGCCACCACGTGAAACAGCTCCTAAACAGGAAAGGCAATTTGTAGATGTCTGATCAAAGGATTCCCAGATATCAAGTAGTGCTGATGGAAAATTCAGGCCTGACTATACCCCCTTGTGAGGTTCTTAACCCAGCCACCCTCCTGCCTATTCCTGAGGGCTCTCTCCCCTTTCAGTCTTGCCTATAAACCTTGGACCACTGGGCAAAAGCCCGAGAGGAACTGTCAGAAGATCCTCTGACCAGTCCTGAAGAAATCTGGTACACTGATGGAAGCAGCTTTGCCTTGGATGGAAAAAGAAGAGCTGGATATGCAGCAATTTTGAGACCATAGAGGCTAAACGTTTGCCATCAGGTACTTCAGCCCAATTAGCTGAGCTCATAGCCCTGACTCAAGCTTTAGAGCTGGGAAAACGAAAAAGAGTAGCCATTTGCACCGACTCCAAGTATGCCTTTCTGGTGCTACAAGTACATGCTGCTATTTGGAAAGAAAGAGCCACTTGACCACCTGAGGGCCCCCAATCAAATATGATCAAATCCTTAGGCTCTTGGAGACAGTCCATCTGCCCCGTGAGGTTTCAGTCTCCCACTGTAAAGGGCACCAAAAAGGGAGCATGGAAGTGGCACGAGGGAACCAAGCAGCTGATCAGGCAGCTAAGAGAGCAGTGTTACAGAGCAATGACCTAATAGGGGTTTACATCTTAGCTTCACAAACTGATTTGACAGAAACCCCTTCATATACTGAAGGTGAGACTCTTAAAGCTAACAGTGAGGGCTTTGGAGAAGATCATATGGGGTCGTTCCACAAGGAGGAACTCCTTTTTCTGCTTGGCAACCTCCAATGGAAGTTGGTTAACTTCTTACATGTCACCACTCATTTAGGGGAAAAGCCCTTCCAAAGATCACTAGAAAGGTTCTTCAGAGAAACAGGCTTCCAAACAACTATAAAGCAAGTGGTCTCTTCTTGTCTCACTTGCCAGTTAAACAACCCCCAAGATCACAAAGACCCCAGCTGGCCCAGCCCATCCAGAGACGTAGGACCTACCCAGGTGAGGACCAGCAGATGGACTTCACCCAGATGCCAGCTTCTCAAGGGTATAAATACCTATTAGTCATGATAGATACATTNAACAACCCCCAAGATCACAAAGACCCCAGCTGGCCCAGCCCATCCAGAGACGTAGGACCTACCCAGGTGAGGACCAGCAGATGGACTTCACCCAGATGCCAGCTTCTCAAGGGTATAAATACCTATTAGTCATGATAGATACATTCACAGGATGGACTGAAGTCTTTCCCACCCAGACTGAGAAAGTTGAAGAGGTGGTTAAAAAAAAAAAAAATGCTCCATGAAATCATCCCAAGATTTGGTCTGCCCAGGTTATTGCAAAATGACAGTGGGACATCATTTACTTCTAAAGTCACCCAAGGGAGTCTCTGAAGCATTGGGCATTACTTATTATCTCCATTATGCTTGGAGGCCTCAATCTTCAGGAAAAATAGAAAGAGTTAGCCAATTCTTAAAATCAGCAATAAAAATATAACCAAGCAGACCTCCCTGGGATGGAAGGAGGCTTTACCAATAGCTCACCTCCGCACCCATATTGCCCCTAAGGAACAGGTTGGCCTTAGTTCTTATGAGATGCTATATGGGAGACTCTTTGTTTATGTCAATGACTTCTTCCTAGATCCAAAGGCTCAGACCCTCCAGTCTTATACCATGGCCATTGGGCAATTACAACAGAATATATGCTTGTGGGGTGTGAAATATGTCCCAAAAGATTTTAAGGAATCACCACTATATGCTCCAGGGACTCAAATCCTAATCAAAGTCTGGAAAGACGGGTCCCCGAAGGCTCAACTCCAGCCCACATGAAAGAGCCCTGCTCAGTAATACTTTCTACCCCCACAGCAGTCAACGTACCAGGACATGGCTCCTTGATTCACTACTCACGGGTCAAGCCATGGAAGAAAGCAGAAGAGGACACTCAATACACCTGGAAGTCCCTGGGAGATCTCAGATACCTATTCAGGACTACAAATGAGTGCCATTCTAGTGAATACACCCAAAATCTACTTTCTGAGGATAAGAATTCTCAGGACAGCTTTAAAGAGCCAACAGAGCTTGGCAGGGGTTGTATTCCAAAACAGACAGGATATAGATCTTCTGTTCCCTGAACAAGTAGGGACTTGGGCCATCCTTGCGATGGGAATTTGGTATTGGCTAATGTCCCTACTAGTCCTTGCTATGCCATATTGATCCTGTTTATGATTGCTCCATGTATTACCAATTGTCTAACTCATTTGTCTCTGCCCAGGTCAACAAGCTACAACATTCAGTGCCAGTTCAAGGATATATAAAACTACAGCTGACCATGGAAAATATCACTCACCCTTAGATGGACACTCTTATAAGGACTCTGAAGCTTGAGACTAGCAACAGAGGGGAGGCCCAATGCCCCTCACCATCCCAGCTCAACAGGAAGTAGCCAGAAAGACCTCAACGCCCCTATTTGCAAAGATTTGGGCCTCCCATCTCTTGAGGGGGGAATGTTAGGTAGTTAGAGTAGGAAAAAGGAGTCCAGAATGGCAGTGGCTAAAAGATAAGGAAGGGAAAAGCCTGTGAAAATAGAACAAAGGAAGGTCAGAGGAGTGAGGACCTCACGTAGAACAAACAGCACCCCTGGCTAGCCCAATTTACATAGGGCAGGCCCAGGGGGAGGGGGAAAAAAAAAAAACATATAAAAAGAGGACCCAAAGGGGCGGGGTCTCTCTGCTGCACGCTCTCTGTCTCTCTGTCTTCTCTTTGTGTCTTTCAGGTCGGCATGCCCTCATGCCTCAAGGATGTATTTTCCTTTATTTCCTAAATAAAGCTGAGATGTAACACAGAGCTGTAACACTGTCTGAGAGCTATGATGCACTGAGGGCTTTAACGTCTGTCACTTCAAATTTTTGTTGTGATGAGACAGAACCGAGGAAATTACACACTCCCCTGACATAACCATCCTATAATAAATTTCAACAACCCTATATATCCAAGCATTTCCTTCCCAGTGCTGCATTTTAGTCTTTTGTACTCATCAGTCATCAGCATAACATATATTTTGGCTTTTTGTTTGTTTGTTTGTTTTTAAACAGTGTTTCTCCCTTTGTACAATGTAAGTTCCATAAAGACAGAAGTTTGGGTTGCTTTTGTCTGTGGCTGGGTATATAGGACTTAGTATATTGCCAGTCATATATTTGAACTAGAAATTTTAGTTGAAAGAATGGATAAATGAATGGATGAGATGTATAAAATTGTCTTCAATTCCATAAATAGGCATAACAGTGTAAATTAAAATAAACATGATATTGTACCTTAATACATCTTAAATTGAGCAAAGATGAACTGACTAAACATAATAGAAGAAATGAAGCAATATAAATCAAAATATTTGGAATGAACAGTTTCCTGACTCAACAGTTCTATGTCTGGGAGTTTATCTTAGACATAGGTATGTACATTGCAGTGATGAACATATGTCTACAAATAAAATACATTTATTTAAATAAACTCACTTGTTATGAAATATTAAATAATTATTCAATGTGTGACTTTTTGTTTTCTCTCTCTCTGTGTATATATATATATATATATATATACACACACACACACACACACACCTCTGTGTGTGTGTATGGGTGTGTTTATATTTATATAGACTTTACTTTTGAGGGCAATTATAGGTTCACAGGAAAACTGAGTAAGATGCATGGAGTTTCCACGTACTCTGCCTCCACACCTGCAAGGCCTCTCCCGCTATCAACATCCTGAATGGTATATTTGCTATAATAGATACACACTGACACACTGTTATCACCTTAAGTTCATATTTTAAGTAGGGGTCACTCTTGGTTTTGTATTTTCTATGCAAATTACTTTTAAGGGAAAAAAGTATGTTTAGTTCAGTTCAGTTCAGTCGCTTAGTCGTTTCCGACTGTTTGCGATCCCACGAATAGCAGCACGCTAGGCCTCCCTGTCCATCACCAACTCCCGGCGTTCACTCAAACTCACGTCCATCCAGTCCGTGATGCCATCCAGCCATCTCATCCTCTGTCGTCCCCTTCTCCTCCTGCTCCTAATCCCTCCCAGCGTCAGAGTCTTTTCCAATGAGTCAACTCTTCACGTGAAGTGGCCAAAGTACTGGAGTTTCAGCTTTAGCATCAGTCCTTCCAAAGAACACTCAGGACTGATCTCCTTTAGAATGGATTGGTTGAATCTCCTTGCAGTCCAAGGGAATCTCAAGAGTCTTCTCCAACACCACAGTT
>SJYV01007287.1:84873-112468 GCA_006410875.1 Neotragus pygmaeus
TTTTTTTTATTTTGCCTATTCCACTATTCTGGGCTGCATGTACACAAGGAAAGGGTCAGTTTATATTCCAAAATTCAATTTTCTTGTTTCTTCTCTGAAAGTTCATAGGTTGCCCATTCCTTCCATCCTCCAGCATAGTGTTGAGCACTAAAAACATACATCAAATAATTAGTGCTGTAACCATTTTTCCTGCTTTATAGCACAAGGTTCACAGGAACTTTAGAGATAAGATGACTTTAGAGATTTAGTAGTGCAATGACTTCACCATAATATTTACATTTGAAGCATATTTAAAGGATCATAGAATGAAAAGTACAGCCAGTCTATAATAATCTGTACTCTATACTTCTGTTAATATAGTAAAATTCTTCAGTAGACCAATAAAAATATGCCTATGAAACACTGCAATACATATTGTAAACCCATTTTTATCCTTAAGCTGCTGCTGCTGCTGCTAAGTCGCTTCAGTCGTGTCTGACTCTGCGATCCCATAGACAGCAGCCCACCAGGCTCTGCCATCCCTGGGATTCTCCAGGCAAGAACACTGGAGTGAGTTGCCATTTCCTTCTCCAATGCATGAAAGTGAAAAGTGAAAGTGAAGTCACTGAGTCGTGTCCAACTCTCAGCGACCCCGTGGACTGCAGCCCANTGTCCGACTCTGTGCGATCCCCATAGACGGCAGCCCACCAGGTTCTGCCATCCCTGGGATTCTCCAGGCAAGAACACTGGAGTGAGTTGCCATTTCCTTCTCCAATGCATGAAAGTGAAAAGTGAAAGTGAAGTCACTGAGTCGTGTCCAACTCTCAGCGACCCCATGGACTGCAGCCTACCAGGCTTCTCCGTACTGGAATACAAAACAGTATAAAGCATACTATCCTTTGTTCATCAAAAATAAGATTATTTAAAAACATTTTGATCTGTGAAACAAAATATTAATGTTGCTTATCAGAAGACAGTAGTAATGAAGGTTTTTTTTTTTTTTTTAGTGATGTATACTACACATACATTATATATAAGGGCGTTTTATAGTCTTCTAAACATATACTATGAGTTCCTCCTAGATTTCTTCTATTATAACTAATCTGCTATTATATTGATGTGCCATTTTTTTAATGATAAACTCAGAACATTTACAAAATTGTTAAAACTGTCTCTAAATTCTCATAACAGAATGATTAAATGCCATTATTTACTACTTTTCCCCACATTGGGTTTTGAGTGTACCTTAAATTAGATATTTATAAAAAATTAAGGTTCATTTTCAAACAACTATATTGTCAAGTGAAAATGTAAAGTCATCAATAATCTTAAACAGATAACAGTGTCTGGAAAATAGGAGTTAAACTGAATTCCAAAAAGAAACAAACAAAAAATCTAATCTATTATTCCACCCTCACTCTTGAGTGCAGTGCTGTAAACAGGTTTCTCAGGTCAGTGGAGAGGATAACGGGTTTTTAAAATATCACTTCTCAATGGAGAAATGTTTAAGACACCGTGTTACTTTGTCTTAAGATATCAATCTCCATAAGTTGCAAGAAACTAATCAGAAGTTTCTAAAAGTATTAGTTCCAAATATGTGAACTAACTTTTAAAATATAAAAAAATCATAAAGCTGCCATATTTTTATTGATTTAAGCATTAATGGGACTTCAGAGCATACATCCCTGGGTAAAAAGAAAGAAAATAAATTAATGTAGATGAATATATTGGTTGGTTTTGTTTTTGAAATTTCAGGATTTATACATAAAACTATCCTGAAAATTGTGAATGGTCTTGCTGTCTGATTACAAAATTTGGACATCACGTAATTTTAAATTTTTATTCTTTGAGGANGGTAGAGATGTGTATAAGAGACAGATATATTGGTTGGTTTTGTTTTTGAAATTTCAGGATTTATACATAAAACTATCCTGAAAATTGTGAATGGTCTTGCTGTCTGATTACAAAATTTGGACATCACGTAATTTTAAATTTTTATTCTTTGAGGATGAAGTGACTATCTCATATAAATTCTCATTGTGCTTGATTCTAGCTTAGAGAAGATGGCACACAATGTAAATAAGCCTTTAGGAAAACATGCTCAATCTAGTATTTTTAACTGCTTCTAAGGAATGGCTAATCTATCTCAAAATTACCCTTTTTTTTTTCAGTAAAGTATAGGAGATAAATATTGTCCAAATATGTCAAGAGATTTGGAAAGAATGAAGTAAATTGTTGTAAAAGTGCCATCACGTTAGTAAAATTGTACAGGGCTGCAGGCTTAGAGACATGAGTTTTAAATATAGTGCTGCCATTGAATGGTTGGTCCACTTGATTAAGCCAACTAACCAATAATCTTACCAAATTTCTCTGAAGGAAAATTACTGCTCTAATATTTATAACTCCATGAGATATTATATTTGCCTGAGTTTTATTTTTATAAAAAACACATAAGCTTTCTAAGTTAATTTTATGCCCACATGCCAGTAAATTATGTGTTTTGTAGGCTTCCTTGATTTTTTTTGGTTAGACACTTGAAGGAAGACCATTTATTGTCATGATGATCTGCAGGTAAATTCTGATGGCTGCATTGAAAAATGAAAATCGTGGGGAATAACATAAGAAGTATTTACTTCCTACTATCTGTGTGTGTTTATAGGGCAGAATGAACTAAACTTTGATCTTAGCTAGAAAAGTAGCGTCTAGAATAATTTAAAATATATCTTCCTGAAGATAATCTTTGGAAGATCTGGTTGCTACGCAATTGAAAGGAAGCAGTATGAATTGCGACAGGATTGGTTTGTTACATCTGCATTTGGTTGCCTTCACATTTTATGCTTTTGCATAAATATGAATGAAACCAGTAATTCCAGAATTTTTTAGTTTTATTTTTTGTTTTTCAGCCGGAAGACATGATGCTCTTCCATGTCTACTTGAAGAAAACAAAGGATAACTTTTTTGTGTTTTCTGTCAATAAGAAAAACACCTAACATTTTAAGGGTGTGTTTATGTCTCTAATTGTGTGAATCACTGCTACTTAATATGCTTTCCACAGTGGAGTGAATAACTAATGAGCTAAAATGAAAGTGAAAGTCGCTCAGTAATGTCCGACTGTTTGCCACTCCCCCTTGGAATTCTCCAGGCTTGAACACTGGAGTGGATTGCTGTTCCCTTCTCCAGGGGATCTTCCCAACCTAGGGATTTAATCCAGGTCTCCCGGATTGCAGACAGATTCTTTACCAGATGAGCCACCAGCGAAGCCCAATGAACTAAATAGGTGAACATAAACTTTACAGTGCAACTGTGTTGTTCAACTGGATCATGTTTTGAGTAACTATACCATATATTAATGTATAGAATAGAGTATTGTGGTTTTGTCAGTAAAGATTCTGCAAAATACTTAATTATTCAGAATTATTAACACAAAAATAGATTAAATATTAAAAAAACAACTCTAACAGAACATTGATTTATGCTGAAATTATTGAGTCTCCCAAGATTTAACAGAAAGGTCATTACCCTGACCAAGGAGCAAAGAGTTCTAGCCCTAGTTCTTCGACACACCGGTTGGGAAAAACCTTTTCTTTTAACTATATTTAAATATCATTTTAACTATCTGTAACTATGTTGCTGCTGCTGCTGCTGCTAAGTCGCTTCAGTCATGTCCGACTCTGTGAGACCCCACAGATGGCAGCCCACCTTGCTCCCCTGTCCCTGAGATTCTCCAGGCAAGAAACTGGAGTGGGTTGCCACTTCCTTCTGCAATGCATGAAAGTGAAAAGAGAAAGTGAAGTCACTCAATCATGTCTGACTCTTAGCAACCCCATGTTAAGTATTTTTAAATGTTTTCACATTTGGTGTGAAATATCTCCAGAACTTTTTTATCTTTGCAAATCTGAAATTCTGCATTTAATAAATAACAATTCCCCTCAACACAGATCCTGATAGCTATCATCCACTTCCTGTTTCTATAAATTTGGCTACTTTAAATAATTCGTATAAGTGGAATCATACACTATTTTCTTTTGCAACTAGATTATTTTACTTATCACATTGTCTTAAATATTCTATATGCTGTAGCATGTAATAAGATTTTCTTCACTTTTTAGGCTGAATAATATTCCATTGTACATGTACAGTATATTTTATTTATCTAGTTTTACATCCATTAACAGAAATACAATTTTTCCAAAGAAGTAAAATGAGTTTGGAAATGGTTAAACATTACCCTAGGATAAGTAGTAAATAGGCTAAAATATCAGGACCCAAACCTTGTAATTTGGTTTTTAATTCAGGCTTCATGGACGAATTGATAACTAAGGTGATTCCACTTCCAGAATTCCAAGTCTCTCTATGCACTGAAATATGCCCAAGCACAACAGGAATCTACATACTTTACTTTAAAAATACATTTCTGATATAATATCAGTCAATCTTAACAAACATGTTTAAAGAAAGCTTACATGCATATTAACATAAATGATTTATTTTGAAGTTTTGTGATCTTAAGCTCCTGTTTCTGGTTTACAATTTTAAGAAATTATTACTAAAAATATTTTAAATGATGTTACAGATATTGTTTCATATATTAAAAAAGATTAAATAAACATTACTCTTACCAGATATAACTAATTGGGTCTACTCATTAAATATATGAAAAAGATGTATTTTGGTTTATTGTTACATTGAAGTGTGTATGTACGTGCTTAGTTGTTCAATCTTGTCTGATTCTTTGTAACCACGTAGACTGTAGCCCGTCAGACTCTTCTGTCCATGGGATTTCCCAGGGCAAGAATACTGGAGTGTGTTGCCATTTCCTTGTCTAGGGGATCTTCCCTTGACCCAGGGATCAAATTCACCGCTCCTGCATTGGCAGTCAGATTCTGTATTCCAAGCCACCTGCTTAGCCCATGGTCACACTGATAAAACAAACTTAAATTTTAGCCAATAATTTTCGTTTGATTAATTATAACTGCTTTATATTACAAATTGAATCCTTCATATCATTTTGAACTTAAAGCAATGTTTAAAGGAATCTTTGACTGTATGGATCACAGCAAACTGTGGAAAATTCTTAAAGAGATGGGAATACCAGACCACCTTACCTGCCTCCCGTGAAACCTGCTTGCAGGTCGAGAAGCAACATTTAGAACCAGACATGGAACAACAGACTGGTTCCAAATTGGGAAAGGAGTATGTCAAGGCTGTATATTGTCACCTGCTTGTTTATCTTATATGCAGAGTACATCATGAGAAATGCTGGGCTGGATGAAGCATAAGCTGGATTTAACACTGTCAGGAGAAAAATCAATAATTTCAGATATGCTCACTTATGGCAGAAAGCAAAGAACTAAAGAGCCTCTTGATGAAAGTTAAAGAGAAGAGTGAAAAAGCTGGCTTAAAAATGCAATGTTCAAAATGAAGATTATGGCATCTGGTTCCATCATTTCATGGCAAATAGATGGGGAAACAACAGAAATAGTGAGAGGACTTTATCTTCTTGGGCTCCAAAATCACTACATATGGTGACTGTAACCATGAAATTAAAAGATGCTTGCTCCTTAGAAGACAAGATATGACCAACCTAGACATTATATTAGGAAGCAGAGATATTACTTTGCCAACAAAGGTCCATTTAGGCTTTTTTCCAGTGGTCATGTATGGATGTGAGAGTTAGCCCATAAAGAAAACTGAGTGCCAAAGAATTGATGCTTTTGAACTGTGGTGTCGGAGAAGACTCTTGAGAATCCCTTGGACAGCAAGGAGATCAAGCCAGTCAATCCTAAAAGAAGTCAATCCTGAATATTCATTAGAAGGATTGACACTGAAACTGAAGTTTCAATACTTTGGCCACCTGATGTGAAGAGCCAACTCATTAGAAAAGACCCTGATTCTGGGAAAGATCGAGGGCAGGAAGAAAAGCAGAAGACAGATGACGAGATGGCTAGATGGCATCACTGACTTAATAGACATGAGTTTGAGACAGCTCCAGGAGATGGTGCAGGGCAGGAAAGCCTGGCCTGCTGCAGTCCATGGGGGCCCAAAGAGTAGGACATCACCGAGCAACTGAACAACAACAAAAGGAGTCTAAAAATTCAGTTAACAAGAAGGTTATTTAAAGGTGTTTTCCTCCTCTCCTGGGGAGATACTCTAATATTCAAAAGCAGTGGCTCTGGATGTGTCATCTTGGGACTAGTAGCTTTAGCATCACTTCTGAGCTTGTTAGAAATGCAGACTCTCAGTTACCATCTCAAAACTGCTGAGTCAGAAGTTCTGGGTGAGGGGGTCAATCAAGCTGAACTTCAATAAGCCGTCTATACTGATGCATATTGAAGTGTAACAACAACTGAAATCACTGATTTAAACCATTTCAGACTAGAGAGAGNACATGATTAAAAGAAGGACATCCACTCTACCTTGTGAGAGATTGAAATATGAGTAAGTAAAACATACAATATCAAACAAATACAATATAGCAGAGATCACCAGAAAGAAGATACCAAACAGAAGATGCAAGGGCAACGTCATTGAGCACAGGAGTTTCAGTAAAGGCTGCAACACACTTTTTGTGATTTTTTTTTTTTTTGTAAGCCATTTAACTTGCCTTATATTTCCTCATGTGTAAAAGTAAAAAAAAAAAACCTAATAATGAAATTTTTTGTACGGATGTGGACAGGATTAATTAGGTAATATTTTCAGAAGCTTTGAAGATTAAAAGCATCAAATAAGTGTTCAGTATAAAATACAAAACTAAAGAAGTGCAATAAAAAAATACTCAAGTTAGAAAGATGAAAGGAGAAAAATAAGGTTAGAAAAGAGATAGGAGTTAAAGTTTGCAATGATATGGAAGGAGTGATGATTTTGGAAACAACTAACTCCAAACACATACATACGTGGAACCAAGTATGTTTAAAATGATGTTTAAGACTTTCTGAAAATATGCATCAGTGTTATTTGTGCAATAGAATTGTGAATATTTTCTTTGCAGGGTCATGGGATGTGCCATATTTGTCATATCTATTGCTTTCAAAGCTGTCTCCTTTCATTTTTGTCAAATCTGATTTTAGATGTCACATAGCCATCCAATGTGAGATCTTTGTTCTCAGATTCTACTTATCCCCATCGTCTACTCTAAATGTGTGCGATTCACAAAGTCAACCCAAAATAAGATGGATGGGACTCAGTGACCACAAAGGGTTTCAGTGATCTGTAAAACAGGGAAATGAGCCAATCTCCAGAAAAACAATTGGGTGGACTAGAAATGAAAGTCAGTTACTGTAGTCAGCTTTACTCTTTAATTTCTTCAAACCAAATGAAAATTTCAAGGAGGAGAAAAAAAGTATTGTGACTTCATCCAAGAAAGTTTATTCTTTTTTTTAAGTTTTGGGTTTTATTTAATGAAAAATTTAGTTAAAATATGAATTTGGAATGGAACCAGAATATTTATCAGGAGGTAATACAAAAACCTTACAGGTATTATGTGAGTTTGAAGTAGAACCAGGATGTTTATGTCCAGGCTATTAGTTCTGAAGAAGACTAGTAATAAGCAAAACCATGAGGTAAGTTAAATTTCCAGGGCTTACTTTTCCCCCTACAAATAACCTTTTCTCCTAAGTTTGAATACCTAGTGCCTGGCTAGTAATTTTATCACTTTCAAACTTTCACCTAACCTTGTGGTTCACTCAATGTATCATCTTCTTGATTTTAACTCTGAGAGCTACATTATCTTTTTTCATCTTATGCTATCAAAACTGCAATTTATTTTCCTCTTAAATTACTTTTATGTAAAAAAAAAATGTGACCTGATCAACTAATTTACACTAAAATATTATGAAAGTGCATTGGTGAGCCACATTTTTTCCTTGATCCATTGCAAACTATACTCAAATAGGCCAAATGTTGCTGAAGTATTTTGAAATAATTCAAGGTAAGTCATATCTAAAAGAGAAGCAAGAACTTTCATACTTTTTTAGTAGGTACTTTCAGGGTGGTATATTAACCGAGTCCCTCAAATCAAAAAAAAAAATTTTTTGTATATATGCCTATTTCTCCTTAAGATGACCTATAAAATAGATCTTATAGAGTCATAACTCATTTGAGTCCAATCTTTAGACTACTTTTTCATGAATCCTCTGCCTTTGTTGAAAGTTACTCTGTAGTTATTTATGTGCTTTCTGGGCTTCCCAGGTGGTGCTAGTGGTAAAGAATCTGGCTACCAAGCAGGAAACATGAGACTCAAGTTTGATCCCTGGGTCAGGAAGATCCCCTGGAGTTGATCATGGCAACCCACTCCAGTATTCTTGCCTGGAAAATCCTATGGACAGAGGAGCCTGCTGGGATACAGTTCATAGGGTAGCAAAGAGTCAGACATGACTGAAGCGACTTAGCACATACATATTTTCTTCTGAACTATGAATATTATCATATCTTATACATTTTTGTATACACCATAGGGTTACATATTGCCAGGTTAGGCAACTGATACTGTTACTAATACAGCATTAAGTCCCTAAGGAATGTTTTTTGAATGTTTGAATGATGAAGTGAATGAAGGATGGGTTAGTGAAGCAAATATGGCCATTATTCAGAGAATCATCCCTTGATGTCTCCAAAGGCAAATTACGATGTTGGTAATGTGTTGGTTGGTTGGTTGGTAATGTGATGTGTTGGTTCACATCACAGTTCTGAACAAATATATTTCTAGTTTGAACATTTTTTAAGACTCCAATTGCATACCAAAACTCAAACTTCCCAGGTAGGAATTAAAAGTTCTCCAGAATATCAGTTAAAATACACTGTCCACCTTGCCTGGTTGTTGTATACATGTAAGTGCCCAAGGCAAGCATTTTTAGCTGAACTAGATTTTGACCCATCCTTTACTGTATTTTAGACGTAGTTACTATACTGTCCTTCTCACATACCTGTCCAGATTAATAATGTTTAGTAATGCTTCTGTGAAACACTTTTCTTCTCTTTCACAACTTTTCACATCTATTCCATGTTATTTGTGGTTTATGTCTATTGAAGGCAAGGGTCCTGTCATATCCATCTTTATACATGCTATTTCTTTTTTATTTTTGTAATATTTATTCATTTATTTGGCTGTGCTGGTCTCTGTTGTGGCATATGGGATCTTTAGTTGAGGCATGTGGGATCTAGTTCTCTGACCAGGGATCCGACTCTGACTCCCTGCATTGGAAGTCCACAGTCTTAGCCACTGGACCTTGAAGGAAGTCCTTGAGCCTGCTGTTTTTTTCAGGGCAGCACCTGTGACGTGGTTTCCACTGAGGGATATTAGTGGACTCATCCCAGTGACAGTGGTCTACAAACCTCAAGGAACTAAGGCAACTGAGCCGAGTCCTGCCTTGTAAGAATGACTGCATACAAAATCACCCTAAGATCAACAGCCTCCTGAAATGGCTTCAAAGCCAAGAAGTAATATAAAGCTAGTAAGCCTGCGTAATAAATTTGAAGGAGATATACATCTTAAATTATTTTTTTGGTATAAGAAAATCATAGGTGTCTTCAAAAGCTGACCGAGAAATCTGAAAGAAATATTTCAAAGAAGGCTTGGACACAAGATATAACTGTGCCAAGGGATTCTGTGTATGATTAAAAAAACAGAAACAAACACTCAATTAATATATTTATCTAAACAGCTAATTTTGTCCCAGAAGAAAAATGGCACTTAATCAATTTGGCTGAACAGGGCTCCNCACAAGATATAACTGTGCCAAGGGATTCTGTGTATGATTAAAAAAACAGAAACAAACACTCAATTAATATATTTATCTAAACAGCTAATTTTGTCCCAGAAGAAAAATGGCACTTAATCAATTTGGCTGAACAGGGCTCCTAACTGTGAATTCTCAGCTATGCTGCTTAATGGGGTCACCTAAAAGGCCAAGTAAAAGTGCAGAAGTTATTGAAAAGAAGAATTGGAAAAACTGTGTATACCAAGAACCTTCTAATTAGAGGCAATTATTTGCTAAAACTGTTGTTCTGTTTTAAATTGTATTATTGGAGATTCCTATCTAGAGGGGAAGCGGTACAAAAAGAGCTGGATTAAATCAGAGAAGGTAGTTCACTTTCTATTGCTTTGAAAGGAATACGCTAATTCCTGGCAGTCTCTGGCCCCATCCTGCATTACCCTGCTAACAGAGCAAAATGGGTCACCCTGGAATCTTGTCCTTTCTATCTTATATAAAATGAAGATAGTTCGGTTGATACAAAATATATGAAAGGAAAGAAAAACTTCCAGCCATGACAAGGGACTACTGAAATAATTTTTTTCTGAATATAACATTTCAGAAAGCTTCAAAAGAATATTTCCAATAGTGATAACAAACGCCTTGCTTTGATATTAAATCAGAGATACCCAACTTTGGCGGTCAAAGTGATAAAGTATATGAACAAGACTCAACATATTAAAGGACACTAAATGCAGGTAAATTCCATTGACTAATTTATGTTGGATCTGCATTTGGAACTTGGGTCAACTACGTCTTAAAATTAGACTCGTGTTTGAATAGGCTTTGGAAGGGGGCATATATATTTACTGAGTGACAAATTAACTTATCAACATCACCAGGTATTTTCTTTCTGAGACTGTCTTATGCCTGTGCCAGATAAACATACTTGTTTGGCATGCAGTAATGAATTTATAAGATTTAGGGAAGGTCTGATCCATAGAGGTAGAAAAGCCAGAGGGCTATTTGTATAAAGGGAGATGACAGAAATATGCATCAACAGACAAAAGAGAAAATACTTTGCATATCATCTGAGGCAACAAATAAAACTGCACTGATCTATTCTGTTGCTGAGTGTTTCTGCTTTATAGTTTACTTTCACTGAAGCAACTCTTAAGGTGCTTATAGAAACAATGAAGAGAAAATAAAACCCTTAGAGAGCATCAAAAAGTCCAACATTGAAGGAAAGACTTTCAAAAGAGATTTTTGCTTGTTTGTTTTAGAAGAAAAAAGGTTAGTCACAATTTCAATTACAGTTTATTCAATACTTGGAAATTCTAACAATCTAAAGAGGAGATGTGGCATACTGCTCACCCAAGGTTANATTTTTGCTTGTTTGTTTTAGAAGAAAAAAGGTTAGTCACAATTTCAATTACAGTTTATTCAATACTTGGAAATTCTAACAATCTAAAGAGGAGATGTGGCATACTGCTCACCCAAGGTTACTTTCTTCCTGCTGCTGCTGCTAAGTGGCTTCAGTCGTGTCTGACTCTGTGTGACCCCATAGATGGCAGCCCGCCAGGCTCCCCCTTCCCTGGGATCCTCCAGGCAAGAACACTGGAGTGGGTTGCCATTTCCTTCTCCAAAGAGGCACGTCCTAAGAGTGCTTAATTCTAAACAATCAGCTCACTATAGTGAAAATGCCCTGATGCTGGGAAAGACTGAGGGCAGAAGGAAGAAGGGGACTACAGAGGGTGCAATGGTTGGACGGCATCAGCAACTCAATGGACATGAGTTTGAGGAAACTCCAGAAGATAGTGAAGGACAGGGAAACCNGTGAAAATGCCCTGATGCTGGGAAAGACTGAGGGCAGAAGGAAGAAGGGGACTACAGAGGGTGCAATGGTTGGACGGCATCAGCAACTCAATGGACATGAGTTTGAGGAAACTCCAGAAGATAGTGAAGGACAGGGAAACCTGGTGTGCTGCAGTCCATGGGGTTGAAAAGAGTCAGACATGACTGAGTGACTGTACAACAACAATAGCAGTGAAAATCTGATCTGAATATTGAAAACTTTATCATTTTCCTCACAGACAGTCACGTTGAAGGTACAGGATAGCAACTATGATTTGACAAATATTTCCTGTGTGCAGTTATAGTTTTGATTTTTAAATCATATATAACTTACATCACTATGGGATCCAACTGACTACAAAAATAAATACACATTGTGAAATATGTTTCAGATATATCAATTAACAATGCATGCAAGTGGTAGTTCTTTCATGCATTGGAGAAGGAAATGGCAACCCACTCCAGTGTTCTTGCCTGGAGAACCCCAGGGACGGCGGAGCCTGGCGGGCTGCCATCTATGGGGTTGCACAGAGATGGACACGACTGAAGCGACTTAGCAGCAGCAGCAGCATGTGGTAGTTANATTGGAGAAGGAAATGGCAACCCACTCCAGTGTTCTTGCCTGGAGAACCCCAGGGACGGCGGAGCCTGGCGGGCTGCCATCTATGGGGTTGCACAGAGATGGACACGACTGAAGCGACTTAGCAGCAGCAGCAGCATGTGGTAGTTAATATTCATCAAAAATGAAAAAAAGTAGATAGTACTTTCTTTGAAAATTAAACAAATTCATTTAAATGAATATCTCTAAGGCACTCATGGAAGAGGAAAATAAACTTGTATGGAATGTGGATTCTGTGGGCACTATTCTATATTAGTTATTGAAACCATTTTTTTCATATTATGAGGTACATCTTTGACAATGTTTTCCAGCTAATTCTGTTGTATGGTTGTAATATATGTCATTTAACAATTTTCCTTTTTTGAAAAGTTAGGCAGATGATTTCTAATTGTATCATACTGTAACAATGCCTTTTTTGAGTATTCTTGAGGAAAAACATGCCATTTTTTCCTGCTGTTTCTTTTTGGGAGGGGAGGGGGAGAGAAAGGAAGGATGTTTCTAGATGTAAATTTGCTCTATCAAATATACATTTGAATGTCAGCAGATATTATACAATTTCCCTTCGAAACTTTAATCCCTTGTCTAGCTATCTCATGTTTGTGTTTCCTCTGCCATGTTTTCTCTCTGGAAAAGGATTTAAGTATAAATGTTTATCTTTACCCTTGCAAGACTCAATAGAAATATATAACCACAAACAATGTGCTGAGTTGTGATGTTACATAAATTGGGTTCTAGTTTAGTCATTTATAGACTTCCTTGGTGGTTCAAACGGTAAAGAATTTGCCTGCAATGTAGGGTTTGATCCCAGGTGTGATCCCAGATAAGAAATATCTCCTGGCGAAGGGGATGGCAACCTACTCCAGCATTCTTGCCTGGGGAATCCATGGACAGAGGAGCCTGGTATGTCCCAATCCATGGGGCCAAAAAGAGCCGGACACAACTGAACGACTAACACCTTCGCTTTTACCCATTTATATTCTGTCCTGCTCTTTTCCTCCCGGGGCCTCATATATCAATCTCGTTTCCCAGGTATAGGCCTTATTTCTCTAACAGAAAATAGTATTTCATTCTTTTTGAGTGTTTTATTAATCTTTACTTTCCTTTGCCTCACAGCACAGTGTTTTGAAAATTCTAAGTATTCAGCAAATGCTTGCTGAATAAAAATTATCATGGAAAATAAGTTCTAATATGAGTAGCATTAGAACAGCATATATATTTACCTACAGATAGACATATCCGTTCAGTATAGTCGCTCAGTTGTGTCCGACTCTTTGCGACCCTATGAATTGCAGCACACCAGGCCTCCCCATCCAGCATCAACTCCGAGAGTTCACTCAGACTCATATCCATCGAGTCAGTGATGCCATCCAGCCATCTCATCCTCAGTCGTCCTCTTCTCCTCCTGCTCCCAATCCCTCCCAGCATCAGAGTCTTTCCTAATGAGTCAACCCTTCACATGAAGTGGCAAAAGTACTGGAGATTCACCTTTTGCATCATTCCTTCCAAACAACACCCAGGAGTGATCCCCTTCAGAATGGACTGCTTGGATCTCCTTGCAGTCCAAGGGACTCTCAAGAGTCTTATCCAACACCACAGTTCAAAAGCATCAATTCTTCAGCGCTCAGCCTTCTTCACAGTCCAACGCTCACATCCATACATGACCACTGGAAAAACTATAGCCTTGACTAGACGGACNATTAAAAGATGTTTACTCCTTGGAAAGAAAGTTATGACCAACCTAGATAGCATATTGAAAAGCAGAGACTTTGCCAACAAAGGTCCGTCTAGTCAAGGCTCTGATTTTCCCAGTGATCATGTATGGATATGAGAGTTGGACTGTGAAGAAAGCTGAGTGCTGAAGAATTGATGCTTTTCAACTGTAGTGTTGGAGAAGACTCTTGAGAGTCTCTTGGACTTCAGTGAGATCCACCAATCCATTCTAAAGGAGATCAGTCCTGTGTGCTCTTTGGAAGGAATGATGCTAAAGCTGAGACTCCAGTACTTTGGCCACTTGATGCCAAGAGTTGACTCATTGGAAAAGACCCTGAGGCTGGGAAGGATTGGGGGCAGGAGGAGACGTGGATGACAGAGGATGAGATGGCTGGATGGCATCACTGACTTGATGGACATGAGTTTGATTGAACTCTGGGAGTTGGTGATGGACAGGGAGCCCTGACGTGCTGCAATTCATGGTGTCACAAAGAATCGGACACAGATGAATGACTGAACTGAATTGAACTGAAGGCAAGGAATATATCCATGTTTAATAGTTTCACTTCAAGGGCCAAACAAACTCCGATAATGAAAGTATGACTGAGTGAGCAGAAAGGTTCCTATTAGCCAAGATTGTGTAGACAAGTCAGTGAGATCAGTGAGACTTCTTTGTGACCATCTTAGTGTCTTGATATACCAATCCCTATATTTGAAATGCATTGACAATTTCACATGAGATTGCAATATTTAAATACAAAAAGTCATATAGTGAGAACATTATTTTATGTTGTCTTGAAAAACGTATTTAGAATAACAACTTTTTGAAGTCTTATGAATGTATCATGGTTTTGAAATGTTTTCAATAAGGAGAAGATTTTCTAATTATCATTTGTATAACTATCTGAAGATCTCACAGCAATACAAGCGCTATAACAGAGTTATACAAAGTCTTCATAATCTGCATAATCTGCAAATTTCATTATAATGAAGGGTCAAAAAAAAGTACTCGTGAGCCTGAGTAACTCTTATATTGAAAACAAGTTACATTCAAAGACAGATGTATTCATTTTTGATAAAACTACATATTACTTTAAATGTTGAGACTCACAGAAAATTGCTTCAATAGATTTTTTTAAATGTGCAAAGTCTCTGAAATTAATATCACTTCAAAATGTGAAAAGTTATATGCCTTAAATAGTATTGGTTGTTTCTGTAACATATCATTACATTTTGAATTTTACAACTATGTGCAAACTTCAGGATGATCTCACATTTGGAAGCACCAAAAATTAGGAGATGCTTTTTTTGAAAATATGGTAGGAAAATATACATGGCTTTTCCATGGTGTGATTTCTTTTTTTTTTTTTTTTAATCTAAAACTTGAATTTGGAGAGTGAAAAAAAGTTGCTGGGATCTACTTTCTATTCTATCAGCTAAATAAATGCGCACTTGAAAAGCCTGCTAAGTTCATTACAAGCTTTCAAAGTTATTTTAAATTATTTTAAATTTAATTTCCACATTGAATAATATTCGTATGAAGATGGATAGGAATACTTACAGATTTAAATAAAAAATAGTTCTTGTATATCAAATCAAATTTTTGCCTTCTGCTCATTCCAAAAAGAAGACTGAAAGCAAGCAGCCCACAGTGTAGCATGTGCTATTATCCACACTGCTAGTCTCCATAACATTTGCCCTATAGGTAACATCACTGTTCAATTTTAATGTCTGAACAGCCTAACCTGGTTCTTTTGTTCTTTTCTTCAAGAAAAAAAATCTATATTTTTTTAATGTTACATATTTTTTTACCCTTCATTCATTTATCTCTTGATTTGTTTAACTTAAATTTGGCTCTGTCTTCTCTTGCTCTTTTTCTTGATAATTGATGTAACATTACTGTTCCTCCTGCAGTGTTTTCCAGGAAGAAAGGGAAGCCATTAACATGCTGTCATACTCTTGTTTCCATAGAAACAGGCAGTGCCTACTGGTGATAGTTGATCNAACTTAAATTTGGCTCTGTCTTCTCTTGCTCTTTTTCTTGATAATTGATGTAACATTACTGTTCCTCCTGCAGTGTTTTCCAGGAAGAAAGGGAAGCCATTAACATGCTGTCATACTCTTGTTTCCATAGAAACAGGCAGTGCCTACTGGTGATAGTTGATCATGTATTTGCTTATCAGGTAACTTTTCTAGTTCCTTTAAAGGTCAATTTAGAATATTTGCCTCTCTGTAAGTGTTGCCCTTTTGAGTACTTTGGGTACTTGTACCCCAAATGTTTGTTTAGATCTTGTAATTTAAAAAGAAGCTCATAAGAGCCTCAGAGGAGTTGGATGCTGCCATTCTTACTGATCAGTAGAGTTGCTATGAGATTAAAATAAATCCATATTCAAAATATGTGACTGTCTGGATATAAATTCCAGTTAATTCTTCATAATGTTAAAAATATGTTGAGTGCTTTCTTTAATTTGATTAAGATGGAACATATCTTAACAGTGTAATAACTTTTTAAAAAATGTTTGGCATGATCATGGCAATCACACCAAAGCTGAGAATGCAGCATTGACCTAAGGTATTCTCTTGGTAGACCCATTAAATATATAATCCAGCTACAATATGTATTTTACCAAGAAAATGACTTGAATGACATTTTAATATTTAATTGTAATATGATAGTCTTCTTTATAAAAATTATAATTTTATTTCATCTAGTATTTGATTTAATATGTTAGTTAACTGAGCAGGTTGATATACAGATTGCAAAAGAGCATACTAATGCAATTAAAAATTAGCTTAGGCAGAAATTATCATGAAAAATTCATAGAGTGCTATGAGCAAAGATTGTTTCTTATATACTATACTTAATATTGATTTTTCAAAGACATTTTCATATTCTTTTTTAATGTAATTTTTGTATAAAATATTATTTGAATTCAAAGATAACTCTATATGTAACAAAAAAGGTTCATATGTCCACATTTACTGAAGTGGTTAACTTTCATATCATTATTTGAAAGTTAAGGAAAAAGAGGTTAAGCCTTTTTAAAACAGTTCATTTGTAACTAGGCACATCTTCTGGAGCCTATTATACAGAGTGAAGTAAGCCAGAGAGAAAAACACCAATACAGTATACTAATGCATATATATATGGAATTTAGAAAGATGGTAATGATAATCCTGTATGCAAGACAGCAAAAGAGACACAGATGTATAGAATAGGCTTTTGGACTCTGTGGGAGAGGGAAAGGGTGGGATGATTTGGGAGAATGGCATTGAAACATGTATAATATCATATGTGAAATGAATTGCCAGTCCAGGTTCGATGCATGATACTGGATGCTTGGGGCTGATGCACTGGGATGACCCAGAGGGATGGTATGGGGAGGGAGGAGGGAGAGGGGTTCAGGATGGGGAACACGTGTACACCTGTGGAGGATTCATGTTGATGTATGGCAAAACCAATATAATATTGTAAAGTAATTAAAAATTTTTTAAAAAATAAAAAATATATTTTAATACCCACCAGTACAGATATGATTTATGAGATGTCAGCTAGACTGAAGATGTGCATTTTACCAAGCAATTCATGTGATTCTGATGAAGATATTTTCTATACTACATTCAATAAAGTTAAAACAATAGAACATGATTTTTAGAACTAAAAAAGGAAACAAAACTATTTGTATTCTCTGATATCTCTCTGCTTACAGGCTTTTAATACAAATTCAGCTAGGTGTTCTCTATTGTCTTTTCAGATCATCAGTGCTCATGAGTTCTCTGTTTCCACTCCCCCATTTTTCTATTTTGTTCTGTTTCATTGAGAAAATTAATTGAATTACATTGAACAAACATTATCAGCACTTTTAAGTTTCCCATCTTAATTCAGGAGTGGTTACCAATGAAACAAGAGGTTTGATTGGGAGGGCCCAGGTTGGCTGTGTATGATCAGGAATGGCTCAGAGTGACAATCTGTTTAGGATCCTGCTGTTTAGGAAACAGGTAAGTCAGCTTTTCCATCTCTCTGAATCTGCTGATTTTCAGTAATTTAGATTATAGGCCATCAGACTGCCTGCAGACTGATAGATTCTTGCCTGGGCTTATCTCTTTTTTTATGGAATTTTGCTAAAAGTAATAGGAACAGTCAGAATTCTGTGTTTTTCCATCCTCTTCCCCTATAGCTACAAGTTCAAAAGCATTTGGTGTGACTCCCAATTATTACAGATTATAGTTCACCAAATGTTCTTCCTCAGGACAAGTGTCACAAGCAAATCAGCCAGCGTGTACTATATCCTTTCTTCTACCTGCTGTCACATACCAAGACAATGCCACAGGTTTTTAATTTTTATTGTGGCAAAATTCCTCTTCCAGGTAGCAATTTTGGAAGCAGAATTTAGGGTATATTGCTAGAACAAGAAACCTCACTTTTAGTGGCTTGAATAATGTGGGAGTTTACCTCACACAAAACAGTGCAGAAGTGAATCTTTCAGGACTGGTAGAAATGGCTTATTCCAAGAAAACATTTAGGGATCTAGGTTTTTTGAGGTTTCTCTCATCTTGCTCTCTCATCTCCAAGTGTTCTATATTTGGTCTATCACCATTGTTGGCTAGCATTCATATCTACTGCCTAAATCAGAAGAAAGTGAATGAGAAAACCCAGTCTTGGTGGCTTTTATAATTAAGGTGATGATCCAAAAGTTGCTCAACTAATTTCATCACAGAAGCCACTGCTCCAAAGTGAGTACATGGCTGTACCTATGCTAAAAAAGGCTTAGAGATATATTTTTCTGGGTAATTATAGTAACTAAACGTTGGGATCCCCCTTGATGAAGTTAATAAAAGGGAATGAATGCAAGAAGACAATTCACACTCAATGCCAAAAAACAAATGGCAGTTGTGATCAATAAGGAGAAAATTTAATTTAAAAAAATGCTATTTGTTTCAAAATATAGTTTTTTTAATATGTACTATCCATTATTATTGAAATACTCTTTTCAGATCCATTTTCACTGTGCAATATTCCTCCTATAGGAACTGCAGCTTGTCTTCAGTATTTCTTATTCCATTAAGTAGGGCTTCCCATGTGGTGCTAGGGGTGAAGAACCCATCTGCCAATGCAGAGGCACAAGAGACATGGGTTCGATCCCTGGGCCAGAAGGAAGCCCTGGGGGAGGGCATGGCAACCCACTCCAGTATTTTTGCCTGGAGAATCCCATGGAGAGAGGATCTTTGTGGGCTATTGTCCATAGTGTAGCAAAGAGTTGGGCACGAGGGAAACGACCTAGCAGGAGCGCCCATTCTATCAAATACACGGCCTTTTGCACAGCTTTCTAGTTCCACAGCACTTGCTTTACTGCTTGTCTGTCCTCATCTCCAGAAGAGTTATACCAGGTTCTTAGCAACACTTAGTCCTCCCTTTCTGTTTTTAATCATGGAATTTTTTCCTAATTACCTTCTCTTATCATCTTCTTTATTTTCAAATCCTGATCTGAAATTTGTTTTCTCCTCAAAGCACCTGATTATACTGCATAATTTCCCATTTCTCACATCATCACTTTTTACTATGTCAATTTGCACGTATGAAGATGCTATCTTTAATAACTTAACTCATTTCACATGTATATGCCCTCTTCCAGAAGACTATAAATAGTTCAAGGACAAAGATAAAGTGCTTCTTTTGAAAATACCAATAATGTGAAGAAACGATGTTTCTTCTTTGGTGAAAGTTCTTTGATTAAAAAGCATCCTTCCTACAATAGAAATTTTCCTTTCCTATTTCAGTTACTTAACTAAGTGTATGATATTGGATAAGTAACCTGATATTCTGTGCTGTTATTGTTAATGATGAAGTCTAATGGCTGTGCCAACAGATTTCCTTATGACTCAGTTTGGTGACTGCATACTGGCTAGTCAGCTATTCGTTTTTATCACTTACAACACTTAATGATATCACTTTTCTATATAAAAGTTCATATTACTCACAACTAATTTGCATGCTTTCTGTTTTTCATATCAGGCAAATTGGTATGAATATCAGTTTGTGTGCTACAGTCAGTGTTTTGTTGTTGTTCGGTCACCCAGTCACATACGACTCTTTGTAACCCCATGGACTGCAGCACACTAGGCCCCCCTGTCCCTCACCATCCCCCATTTTGCCCAAATTCATGTTCACTGCATTGGTGATTCCATCCAGCCATCTCATCCTCTGATGCCCTCTTCTCCTTCTGCCTTCAATCTTTCCCAGCATCAGAGACTTTTTCAATGATTCATCTTGCAACAGATGACCAAAATACTGGAGCTTCAGCTTTAGCATCAGTCCTTCCACTGAAAATTCAGGGCTGATCTTCCTTAAGATTGACTGGTTTGATCTCCTTACTTTCCAAGGACTTTGAGTTGTTCTGCCTTCTTTATGGTCCAGCTTTCACAAATGTATGTTATGACTGGGAAGACCATAACCTTGACTCTGTGCACCTTTGTCAGCAGAGTAATAATGTCTCGCTTTTTAGCACACTGTCTATGTTTGTCTTTGCTTTCCTGCCAAGAAGCAAATATTTTCTGATTTCAAAGCTGCAGTCACTGTCTGCATTGATTATATAAACCCCAAGAAGAGGAAATCTGTCACTACTTCCACCTTTTCCTCTTCTATTTGCTATCCAATAATGAGGCTGGGTGTCATGATCTTAGTATTTTTAATTTTTAGTCTGAAGCCAGCTCTTTCATTCTCCTCCTTCACCCTCATCAAGAGCCTCTTTAGTTCCTCTTCTCTTGCTTCCATTATAGTGAAAGGAGTACAACAGGGCAGTCTGCTGTCAAGCTGTTTGTTTAACCTATGTGCTGAGTACATCATGAGAAACGCTTGGCTGGATGAGTTACAAGTTGGAATCAAGATAGGCAGGAGAAATATCGACAACCTCAGATATGTGGAGAATACCACTCTAATGGCAGAAAGCAAAGAGAAACTGTGAGTGTATGAGTCTAATAATGCTCAACTTCTTCCTCTATGAAACTCTAGAGTTATGTTAAAAAATTCACATATTAGATCTATTAAAAATGAACTAATATTTACTAAATGAAAAATCATCTGATTAAACAAATGGTCATATACTGTGACCTAAGTCCCAACAAAGTCAGAATTTGTAAAACTGAAGNTGTATGAGTCTAATAATGCTCAACTTCTTCCTCTATGAAACTCTAGAGTTATGTTAAAAAATTCACATAGTAGATCTATTAAAAATGAACTAATATTTACTAAATGAAAAATTATCTGATTAAACAAATGGGTCATATACTGTGACCTAAGTCCCAACAAAGTCAGAATTTGTAAAACTGAAAGTGAAGCAATTCCATAAACAATTCATATTTTCTTGGCACTTTTACATAGAATAATTAATGTAAAATGATATGTTAAGGTTATTTGATCTCTAATGTCCCTTCCAGCAATAACATTCCATGAGTCATACTGCAAAAAAGTGAAACTTTCTTTATACTTTTAAAGATTAGTGTGACAGATTCACATTATTCTTTTCCTAGTAGATTAACTTAAACATATCATATAAAGCTAAACAGCTTTTGAATAAAATATCTCTTATGTTACAGATACAACTTCTCACATACATCAAAGCCATACAATTTTGGATCCTAGTGAGCCATCCAGAAATATTACAAATCACTAGCCATCTTGGAAATATGGCTGAGCCTAATATTGGCTTCATATAATAGGTATTTTATAATTTGTTTTAAAGCCCTGATTGCACAGTGGTGTCTAGGCACAATCAGTTCAGTTCAGTTCAGTCGCTCAGTCGTGTCCGACTCTTTGGCATCTCATGAATCGCAGCATGCCAAGCCTCCCTGTCCATCACCATCTCCCGGAGTTCACTCAGACTCACATCCATCGAGTCAGTGATGCCATCCATCCAGCCAACTCACCCTCTGTAGCCCGCTTCTCCTCCTGCCCCCAATCCCTCCCAGCATCAGAGTCTTTTCCAATGAGTCAACTCTTCTCATGANTATTTCTTGGATTTGAGGCCAAGATATTACAATAACTTGGCAAGGTTTCAAATGTTTTTAAAAAGAGGAAAACAAGGTACTGTAAGGCTTTTCAATGTGGATTAATTGTGATTGCGTAATTGCAAAGCCCATAGTTACATCATTTCAAAGATAGAACTCTTGGCCTGTGCTAATACAGAGAGTGCATGGATAAAACTAAAGTTACATTGGCACTTTCAGTCACTGGGGAGAAGTTTAGGGATTCCAGTGTCCTGAGTCATGGAGGAGACAGGATATAAATAGTATTAAATATATTAATTCTATTAGAAGTGCTAAATTTGTGAATCATGTTAGTAACATAGAGATGTAAAATNTGGCACTTTCAGTCACTGGGGAGAAGTTTAGGGATTCCAGTGTCCTGAGTCATGGAGGAGACAGGATATAAATAGTATTAAATATATTAATTCTATTAGAAGTGCTAAATTTGTGAATCATGTTAGTAACATAGAGATGTAAAATGGCAGCACCATATGCAGCTGGATAAAATTCTGTATATTGTGTTTAAATGAAACTGCTCATGTCACAAATTGTATTGAGTACAATTAGCTTAAGTGCAAGGTATTTTTTGACACCATTCAACATTAAAAATTCTTTTGTGTGAGAAAGTAGGTTTATACATTTTGCAATATATGTCAATTTATACAGCACTTGTCTTAATGTGATGATTTTTTAAAACATTAGCAGGAAAATAACTGTTTTTGTTCAAAGGATGGCAAGTAGTTTGCTTTCAATACATAATTTGAACTTTTAGTTTTGCTCCGATTTGAGATCAGATTAACATAGTCACTCATTCAAGAACTGCCTTCCCGTTGTTGAGTCGTTAAGTCGTGTCCCACTCTGTGATCCCATGTACTGCATCACATGAGGCTTCCCTATCTTTCAGTATCTTCTGGAGCTTGCTCAAGCGCATATCCATTGAGTTGCTGATACCATCCAACCATCTCATAATCTGTCACCCCCTTCTCCTCCTGCCCTCGATCTTCCCCAGCATCATAGTTTTTTCCAATGAGTCAAGTCTTCACATCAGATGGCCAAAGTATTGGAGTTTCAGTTTCAGCATCTGTCCTTCCAATGAACATTCAGGGCTGGTTTCCTTTAGGATGGACTGGTTTGACCTCCTTGCTGTCCAAGAGACAAGACTCTCAAGAGTGTTCTCTAGTAGCACAGTTTGAAAACATAATTTTTTTGACACTTAGCCTTCTTTATGTTACAGCTCTTACATCCATACACGACTACCGGAAAAACCGTAGATTTGACTATACGGACCTTTGTCCACAAGTGATATCTCCGCGTTTCAGTATGCTGTCTAGATTTGTCATACTTTTTCTTTCAAGGAGGAAGTGTCTTTTAATTTTATGGCTACAGTCACCATCTGCAGTGATTTTGGAGTACAAGAAAACAAAACCATGCAAGTTTAAAGCAACCTAGAAGAAGCCTTAACAAACAGAAGCCAAGGGAGATTTAAGAACTGGTTTTGATTTTGTAGGTGTTTCCAAGTTACACATAGTTTGGGTTGCTAAAGTTAGAAGCATCACAGACTTCAGGTTTATGAGCACAACATCCATCTGAATCATCTGTTGATCACTAAACTATGCAGACTTAGGTATAAGTCCTACTGCTCCTTAGGAGGGGGGGAAAAAAAAGCTGAGAATATATAACTACAGCTGCATGCCATAAGGGAATTTGATTATATCATTTAATTTCTGACAAGAGACTAAAACAAAAATCAAGAACACTTAGATAAATAAAACTGAATCCATAGTTCCTACAAAAATATCCAAGTTGAAACAAAATTTCAAGATATACAAAGTAAGATGGAAAACAAACAAAACAAGGACAACCATAAAACATAACTGAAAATAATCATATCTGTTCATATTTTGGCATTACTAAACAAAGATTCCAAAGTAAATTTATATGCCAAAAAATTAAAGACAATATTTTCAAATATTTAAAGGAAAATATGATAGCAATGGGAACAGAAATAGAGACTCAAGAGAGAGACATGGAAAGTATAAAAAGAAACAAGATAAAAATAGTAATTAAAATGAAAAATTGAATAGATGACTTCATCCACAAATTTTAAATGGAACATGGGAAAACATAAACTCAAAGATAAATTAGTGGAAATTATCCATTTCAAAGAATAGTGACAACAAAGATTGAAATAAAATGAATAGTATCTTAGAGATCTTTGGAACATTTTCATGAATTTCCACATGCGTATAAGGAGTGTCTCAGAAAGAGTGGAGAGAGACATGGGAAAAAAATAAAGAAATAATGGCCAAAAATTGTTTCTTATATTTGATGAAAACTCTAACTTACAGACCACACACAGACCCTTAGTAGTCAACTGCTTAAATTAAAAGACAGTGAAAAGTTCTTCATGTAGTATGAAAAAAATGATTGAATATAGAGAAAAACAGAAACGTTTGATTTCTCATCAGAATAGTAGAAACTAGTAGACACTGGAAAGAAATGTTTAATGTGCTGATGATTGAAGAAAAAATAAATCTATCTTTAATGCAGAAAATAATAATTAATCTAGGGTTAGGGTTAAGGTCATTAGAACAAGTAAATAAATTTAGCAGTGTTTCAGGATTATAAACTCAATAACCCTAAATCATTTGTATTTCTGCATATTAAGAAAATAAAGTTGATAATTAATCTAAACATAATTCTGTTTAAAATAGTACCCAAAGGAAATAAGATATTTAGGCATATATTTAATGAAAGTATAGACAACCCTATACACTGAGTCAGAGAAGACAAGGCAACCCATTCCAGTACTCTTGCCTGGAAAATCGCATGGACGGAGGAGCCTGGCAGGCTGCAGTCCATGGGGTCGCTGAGGGTCGGACACGACTGAGCGACTTCACTTTCACTTTTCACTTTCATGCATTGGAGAGGGAAATGGCAACCACTCCAGGGTTCTTGCCTGGAGAATCCCAGGACAGTGGAGCCTGGTGGGCTGCCGTCTATGGGGTCGCACAGAGTCGAGCACGACTGACGCGATTTAGCAGTAGCAGCAGCATACACTGAGTAGTATAAAACATTGCTGATGGAATTTTTAAAAGGCAAACAATTGTAGATCATATGGTTGGATGGCATCACCGACTCAATGGACACAAGTTTGAGTAAGCTCTGGGAACTGGTGATAGAGAGGGAAGCCTGGTGTGCTGCAGTCCATGGGGTTGCAGTCAGACACGACTGACAGACTGAACTGAACTGAATAACATTCACGAATTGGAAGATTCAAAATGCACAATAGTTAATTCTCCTCAAATTGTTCTATAGATTTAACACAAATCCTAAGAAAACTCCAATAGCCACCCCCCCCCTTTTTTTTTGATAGCAGGTGGGTTGAGTAGCAGAGTTGATATTTGCAAGCTGAGCTTAACACACATAAAAGTGTAAAGAACTTAAAATAACCAATTTGGGAAAGTAAAATATCATCGAGGAGGACAAACACTCTCTGAATTCTGTATGCTATAAAAGCTAAAATCATCAAAAGTGTTTAGTACTGCCAAAGGATATGCATACAATGAAATAAAGAGTGCAAAATGGCCTTCACATATATGGTCAATTGGTTTTGGACAAAAGTGTGTTGATAATTAAATTAGATAAGAATATTCTTTTCAACATATGAGACAATAATATTGACATATCCATACGGGGGAAAAAAAAACCCACACATTAATCCCCCTCATGTCATACAAAAAAATCAATTTAAAATGAAATTTAGACTTAAATGGGCTTCCCTGGTGGCTCAGACTGTAAATAATTTGCCCGAAATGCAGGAGACTGAGTGGGTATGATCCCTTGGAGAAGGGAATGGCTACATACTGCAGTATTCTTGCCTGGAGAATTCCATGGGCAGAGGAGTCTGGCAGGCTATAGTCCACGGGATCACAAAGAGTTGGATATGACTGAGCAACTAACACTCTAACTTTCATAGACTAAAATGTAGGAAGTAGAAGTATAATTTTTTAGAAGAAAACATAAAAGAAAAAATATTTGTAAATAAATGTAAAGTTATACTATATTTGTGGATGTAAAAACTCAATAGTAAGATGTCATTGTTTCACCAATTGATCTTTAAGCTCAAAACAAACCTCGTTAATATTTAAGAAAGCTTTTTTTCCCTTGAGAACTTTGAAGCCTAATTCTAAAACTTTGCTTGAAATTACAAAGAAGCAAAAAATGACCAAATCAAATATTTTTAAAAAGAAAAATGTGGAGACTTTCACAATCTGTATTCACATTTATTAAAGCTATTGTAATCAAGATAGTGTGGGATAGGTATATAGTCACATAGATTACGTAGAATGGAGCAATAATACCTGTATGGTAAATTAAACTTTCAAAAAGTTGCCAAGGCAAGTCAGGAAATTATTTTTTTTAATGGTGCTAGAATAATTGGATAGCTTTCTGAAAAATGGGAATGTCAACCATTAACTTTAACCCCATNGTAGAATGGAGCAATAATACCTGTATGGTAAATTAAACTTTCAAAAAGTTGCCAAGGCAAGTCAGGAAATTATTTTTTTTAATGGTGCTAGAATAATTGGATAGCTTTCTGAAAAATGGGAATGTCAACCATTAACTTTAACCCCATAAAAAATTAACTGTAGCAAATCCCTAAATGTAAATGCTAAAAGTACAAAACTGCTAAAAGAAAATATTGGCAAAGCATCTTAGTAAACTTGAGCATGACAAAGATATCTTAAATATGACAAGAATTAAAAAAATGATAAATGATATTTCACCAAAATTAGAAATGTTTGCTCTTCAAAAATAAAAAGGAAAGTCAGGAAATGAAAGAAAATATTTGCAAAATGAATATGCAAATTACTGAATTTATAATATATACATAATATTCAAATCTTAATAAGAACTAAAACTATAAAAAACGCTTTGAGCATTTCAACAATGGAACTATAAGAATAATAAATAAACATATGAAATTTTGTTAAAAATCATCCATTATTGGGAAATGAAAAATATAAACTACAATGAGATAGCACTAAACACTGACTAGAATGATGACAAAACAACAGGTCATACCAAGCAAGAATGCACAGCAATTTAACACAGATTCACTGTTAACTGCTGTTTTTTCCAGCTGTCATATATAAATGTGAGAGATGAATTGATGTTTTTGAATTATGGTGCTGGAGAAGGCTCTTGAGAGCCCCTTGGCCTACACGGGGATCAAACCAGTGAATCCTGAAGGAAACCAACTCTGAGTATTCACTGGAAAGACTGTTGCTAAAGTTCTACTGCTTTGGCCAGCTGATGCAAAGAACTGATTCATTGGAAAAGATTCCAATACTGAGAAAGACTGAAGGCAAAAGGAGAAGGGGGAGGCAGAAGATGAGATGGTTAGATAACATCACCGATTCAATGAACATGCATTTGAGCAAACTCTGGGAGATAGTGGAGGACAGAGGAGCCTGATGTGCTGCAGTCACAGTGTCTCAAAGAGTCAGACATGACAGCTACTGAACAACAAGAACGTAAAACGTCACAACTGCATTTGTGTCTTTAACAACATGGTTTAAGGGCACCCTCTCCCTGTACTGTTGAAAATCTGCATATAACTTTACAGTGGGGTCTGTACCTGCACTTCCATATCCACCTATTCAACCAACCCACAGATCATGTACTAGTGTAGTAATTTATTGAAAAAAAAAAAAAA
>SJYV01007287.1:117364-200115 GCA_006410875.1 Neotragus pygmaeus
AGGGGACAACAGAGGATGAGATGGCTGGATGACATCACTGACTAGATGGATGTGATTCTGAGTGAACTCTGGGAGTTGGTGATGGACAGGGAGGCCTGGCGTGCTGCAATTCATGGGGTTGCAAAGAGTCGGACATGACTGACTGACTGAACTGAACTGAGAAAGAACTCTACGGGCCACTAACTGGTGAATGGGTAACTTACCACAACATGGAAACATTTCAAAATAATTTCATGGAATGGAAGACACCAGACTAAATGAGTACAAAAGAAAAGGATTCAATACATATGAAATTCTAGAAATTACAAATTAAATCCATAGTTTTAAAAGTCAAATCAGTGTTTGCTTGGGGACAGAGGAATTAGAGAGGGAGGAATGGATATCAAACAGGCAGAAAGAAACTTGTGGGCTATCTCTGAACTCATTTTTCATTGTGATGATGATTTGTTATATGTATGTAAAATAGAACATTACATATATACAACATGATTGGTTTAATGCACAGCAACTAAAGCTTTAGAAACTTGTGAAAATCAAGAGAATGATGAGGATGATAAGGATGATGATAAATTATTGCAGGAATAGCAATCATTGAATCACTGGCTTTAATCATTAAAAAAAGAAAAACTTTCTTCCATGTAAACTTTCTTACATAAATAGCCTGAAACACATTCACAAACCACACTAGCTAAAGTCAACAAAACGCTTCTCAAATATCTACTAGGCTGAAGTATAATTCATTTATGAACAGGCCATGGTTGATTGAAAATGACTGATAAATGTGGGTGTGGTTTGCATCCAAGGTAGGTCTGGAAAATAAGATTTTTAGGCTGTATAGTTTTATAAGGTATCTCTATTTGATTCATCATATATCATCATACAAACAATCCTATATATTAAGGTCATGTTATAATTTCTGTTATTAATATTTGGTGGCAAAATCAAGTGTTTCAGTTATAGTAAATAAGTTGGTGTCTATTAATTAACTCTGGCTTTCATCTTATTCTAAATCTTATGTTCCTTTCATCATAAAATTCTATGTATATGCATTAGGAACAATAGACATTTAATATTCAGTGCAATGATAGTAACATGACACTAAGGAATAGTCAGTGTGAGGAAAGAAGAACAGATGTTACATATTGCTGCCTAGAGAAAGTGAGTGTTGAGCCAAATCTGGAAGGAATCATCTAGGATAGATTTCTTATCAAGAGTTACACAGTGTTCATATCATTAAATAGGATTTCATTAAATAAGTGTTGAGTGGAAGATGTTTCAGTGGCCTGAGAATCCTATGAGCAAAGTCATAAGATGAAGAGAAAGAATATTTAAGCTTTTCGTGGAGCTGCTAGTAGGAAGCTTGACTAAATAAAAGAGAACCATTAAGTGGGGACAGTAAAGCACCACTTCAGAGACATGGGGACAGGATAGAGAGAGAAGTTTACTAAAAAAAGTTCCCAAACATGTATTACTCTTGAAACAGAGTGAAATACCAGAGCTGACTGTATCTATGTCATATTTTGTAATTACTGTTGTTAGAAATGAAGAATTTTGTTACCTCTCCATGTTTGTTTCTTCACAGCAGAATAGGAGTAGTAACCAGATTTTCTTCATTTTAAGAATAAAGGTGTTATAACAACCAATAAAACAATGACTGGAATATAGTTAGCATTGTATAATGGTTGATGTTAATGAATAGGAAAAAAAAAAAGTTCTGTAATGCCTGGTGTACTGATTGCATACAATAAGTTGTCATTAAATTGTTTGAAAAACAAATTCTTTTTATCTTTCTTTCAGATAATGTACTTAGAGTAAATATTGGCTTCTCTAAGGTTATTTCTTTTATGAGTCCTTATAACTNAAAAGTTCTGTAATGCCTGGTGTACTGATTGCATACAATAAGTTGTCATTAAATTGTTTGAAAAACAAATTCTTTTTATCTTTCTTTCAGATAATGTACTTAGAGTAAATATTGGCTTCTCTAAGGTTATTTCTTTTATGAGTCCTTATAACTCTAAAGGGTTATTGACACTGCTTATACTTCAGGCACCTATCATTGTTTGGAAGCACACAGTCTGCTGCCAGACTGGTTTCAAAGCAAGAAAATAATTTTATATTAAGTGGCCTATGATTTAATATTGTCTAAAANGTCCTTATAACTCTAAAGGGTTATTGACACTGCTTATACTTCAGGCACCTATCATTGTTTGGAAGCACACAGTCTGCTGCCAGACTGGTTTCAAAGCAAGAAAATAATTTTATATTAAGTGGCCTATGATTTAATATTGTCTAAAAAGACCCTGATGCTGGGAGGGATTGGGGGCAGGAGGAGAAGGGGATGACAGAGGATGAGATGGCTGGATAGCATCACTGACTCGATGGACATGAGTTTGAGTAGACTCCAGGAGTTTGTGATGGACAGGGAGGCCTGGCGTGCTGCGATTCACGGGGTCGCAAAGAGTCAGACACGACTGAGTGACTGAACAGAACTGAAGGTGTAAATGCTGGTGGTATATGGCAGTGACTTTAAAGGTATTTTATAATTGAATTGGCCTTTTCTTCTTTTTAAAAAATTCAGTGCAGATTAAAGTAATCATTACAGTTTTGATGGAACAAAAGAGTTATCTTCAAAACATGTCACAACCACCTGGGAAAGCTGGTAATAAGAAGCTGCTAATAATGACCTGCTAATAAGCCACTCAAAGGTACTTCAAAATAACCCTACCATGAGCTTCTTCATCCCCTGATCCAACCTGCTCACATCAAAGGGAAGGAACACAGAACAGAATTGCATATTGATTATAACCTGCTTGTTTGCTGTGGGAATCTTTTGTTTTGCACAGTTTGAGAAGCTTAACGTGTGTAAAGAAGGAAAATAGCTTGCATAATGAAATGTGAGTCCAATTATTAACAGATTGTGTCTATCTTACTTCATGGGCTGAAATGAAGCAATGCTTTAATTATTGTCCTTTATCTTCTCTTTATTTCATTCTTTCTTTTTAAAAACAGGGGCCTGAATTCAGTAGATTTTTACTTGTGAATTCATGCTATGGCATGCATTTCAGCTAAAATCTCATTTTTAATGAATATTTCTAGATGGTATCCAAAGTTGAAAAACACTAATTGATTTGACTATTCATTGGATATTAGATACACGGAGCCCTAGAAACTACTTTTGTCATCATTTTCATTCAAGAAAATCATGCTTGTACCCATTCTCAGCTGTGTATTTTGGATGAAAAATTTCACAAGTCTTCTGATGGAAAGGTTTATACGAATAGTGTCTCTTACATCAAATCGTTATTTTTTTTTACTTCTATGATCAGAAAGACGATTATGTAACCAATAAGAATTAATTAGAAACAACGATTTGTGCTTGAATTTTAGGAAGGGATTTTTCCTTTTGCTACTGGAAAAGTTATGAGATTCTGAGGTCTGTTGCCTTTGCAGACATCATGCAGCAATGAAAAGAGAATCTATATGAGTATTTAGTCAACTTGGATAGATAATAGGAAGAAACTTTGCTTAACTATGTTTACTACCTTTCATACTTCTCTTGATACCTTAGAAGAGGAAGAGTTTTGATAGTTGATAAAATGGTTACTGTATGAACAATTAAAAATATCTTAGTCCATCTGTTTCCTTAAGATTAAAAGAAAAAACTATGTAAAATATCCAAAACAAGTACGTTTTGGATGCTAAATTGTAAGACCCATATTTTTCTTTTACATTGAAAGATTGGCATGTATTACAAGTTTATAGATATTACTGAAGTTTAGCAATCTTATTGTGGGTAGCAGACTTATTTTTTGGTGAGATGTTATTGCTTTTTTTCTTTGTTTAATGACCCTTTCTCCTAAGATTGTTTCTAGACGTGTTGTGAACATAAGGAGGGAAGTATATAGAATAGAACAAATATCTTGTAAATTAAAGCTGTCATCTTTTTCTGGGCCCTTTGAAATTTAGATCTCAAGTCACAAAACTTTAGAAAAAAGTGAGTAGTGCTAAAATATAAACTCGTCACTTTTAAAAAGATTTTTAAAGTAATTGGCTGTGAATTCAGCTGCACATATGTCATACAGTAATTGAATGCCTTATTACTAAAATTTCTGAGTATTTTCTTAAAACTCAACCCTTAATATTTGTTCCCTGTAGTTTATCAATGTCTAAATGTCTACTTGGTAAAAATCTGAATTAGAAACATAGTAAGTGAATGATACAGTGAACATAGTAAGTGAATGCCTATACACTACAATTTTAAAATACATTAGTGAATCCCAGCAGAGTAGCTTACATTGGAATAACTAGTCCAGAGATAATTGTAAACTCTGCTGGTGAGGGGAACAACTGTAAAAAAGCTCTGGAGAATTACCCATCTAAGGGGGGAAAAGACTTCCCTGGTGGCTCAGACGGTAAAGCGTCTGCCTACAATGCGGGAGACCCGGGTTGATCCCTGGGTTGGGAAGATCTCCTGGAGAAGGAAATGGCAACCCACTCCAGTACTTTTGCCTGGAAAATTCCATGGACGGAGGAGCTTGGTAGGCTACAGTCCATGGGGTTGCAAAGAGTTGGACACGACTAAGCGACTTCGATGTCAAGGGGGGAAAAGGAAAAAAAAAAAAAATCAGGGGATTCTATCATCCACAACAAAAGTTAACTGGATGAGATCCAAGTATTTATTTTTTTTCCCTTGGCAATATTACCTTGTCTGCATGAGTACAGAGGCTAGAACTCAAGTAGAAAGTTGTAGTCTATCAGATTAAGTTTCACAAGATAGAATTTTAGGCAACTAGAGGTTCGAGAAATAAAGTAGATAAACCTCAGAAAAACAGAAGTCAAAGCAGGACCTGCCTCTGATGCATTTATAAAGTTCTTTAGAGTAATAGTTTGCCTCTGAACTGAACATCATGTAGGACATTTCAAAAGCTAAGTGAAAAAATAAATAAATAAGTAAAAATAAAACAAAATCTGTAGTACTAAAAGACTAAGAAGAGAGTTCATCTTCTACCAAAAAGAGAAAGGGCAGAGTTTAGAGTTTCTTTTATCAAGCTAGAAGTGGTTGCTAAAATCCTTGAACTTTCCAGAGTCTACCCGAATAAAGTATTAGACCAAACTTCCACAAGTTCAAGATGAATTTCCAGAAACTTCTGCTTCACAATCTGCTTAGACAAAGTCTCACCAGAAGATAACAGAATCCAGGAACTCTGTGAATAGCTATGTATAATATCCAATATACAATAGATGGACTCCCCTGGTGGCTGAGCGGTAAAGAATCTGCCTGCAGTGCATGAGGTGCAGAAGACGTGGATTCCATCCCTGAGTCAGGAAGATTCCCCTGGAGTAGGAAATGGCAACCCACTCTGGTATTCTCACCTGGAGAATCCCACAGGCAGAGGAGCCTGGTGGGCTACAGTCCATGGGGTCACAATGAGTCAAACACAGCTGAGCATGCACACACACAATATAATAAACACATATTTATAGACATGAATCATAGATAGACACTATCATTTATAATAGACACATAAAATGTGCTAATAAGATAATGTGACCAACTGTTCTTAAAAAAAGAAAAAAATGTCAATAGAAAAAGATTAAGGGATAACCTGGATGTGAAAATAGAAGACAATGTCTTTAAATAAGATATTACAAGTATGTTCAAGAGCTTGAATTAAAACTTGACTAAATTAACAATATATGGGAAAAAATCAACAGCAAAAAACCAAAGGGAAATTATAGAATTAAAATAGCAATATCTGACATGAGAAATAAAATTACTACATAGACTTAATAGTAGAAATAAAGAAAAGGTAGAAATCATGGGTTGATTTTGAAGACAGGTTCCGTTCAGTTCAGTTCAGTCACTCAGTCGTGTCCAACTCTTTGCGACCCCATGAATCACAGCACACCAAGCCTCCCTGTCCGTTACCAACATCCGGAGTTCATTCAGACTCACATCCATCGAGTCAGTGATGCCATCCATCCAGCCATCTCACCCTCTGTCGCCCCCTTCTCCTCCTGCCCCCAATCCTTCCCAGCATCAGAGTCTTTTCCAATGAGTCAACTCTTCGCATGAGGTGGCCAAAGTACTGGAGTTTCAGCTTCAGCATCATTCCCTCCAAAGAAACCCCAGGGCTGATCTCCTTCAGAATGGACTGGTTGGATCTCCTTGCAGTCCAAGGGACTCTCAAGAGTCTTCTCCAACACCACAGTTCAAAAGCATCAATTCCTCGGCGCTCAGCCTTCTTCACAGTCCAGCTCTCACATCCATACATGACCACAGGAAAAATCATAGCCTGGACTAGACAGACCTTAGTCGGCAAAGTAATGTNTTCTGTGAGTATGGTTTCAGTGTGTCTGCCCTCTGATGCCCTCTTGTAACACCTACCATCTTACTTGGGTTTCTCTTACCTTGGGCGTAGGGTATCTCTTCACGGCTGCTCCAGCAAAGCACAGCAGAGCCTCCTCTGCTTCCACGTTGTAGACAGATGCTTTACCATCTGAGCCACAAGGGACATCCTGATGTAAGGTAACGTAGTAATTAAAACAAGTTAAAAGTCAAAATTAAAAGTCATATTATGTTCATAATTACATCAGTCTACCTTAGGATTGTTAGATGTCATCAGTTTAAGAAGAGGCATCACATATGATTGCTGTCGAAGGTATTCGCCAACTTGGAGACAGTCTTTTCTTTGAAGTGGAGATGTCCACCACGGGAAGCCTTCCACTGATGAAGAGGGGAGTAGTCCACAGACCCAGCAGTTAGATGGATTGCAAAATGCTGCATAGCAGTGAGCCTAGGACAGAAAGGCATTGTCTTGAGGATCAAACAGCAGACTCAGGATTTTTGGAGTCAGCAGAAGTAGGTTCACATAGATTATCAGGCCCATCGGAAAAGTGAAAAGTCAGAGCATAGAAAGTAAAGACACATAAAATGAAGTCACTTAGTTCTGGTCAAGGTGACATCTGTTAACTTGAGCGTGATGTATCCACGAATCAATTCCTAGTACTTTGACAGCTTGTCCTGAAGAATCCCGGCTGAGCCCCCAAGATGAAAGGTTGTTGCTGAATCATGAAAAGACGCTGGGATTCCTGGCCTCCAGAGGAGAAGAATTCAATCAGGGGCCAGAGATGAGGCTTAATCACTGAAAGCTTTTGTGTAATAAAGTTTTATTAAAGTATAAAGGAGATAGAGAAAGCTTCTGACATAGGTATCAGAAGGGGCAGAAGGAGTACCTCTGGGAACTTCTTTAAGTTATTCCCTGCCCTCCTTCTCTGGGTCTAGATGTTCACATGAAAAGATTAGAACTTGAGGAGCTAACACTGACCCCTCCTTGAGGCTGGAGAAGAGGGTAGAGAGGGGGTNGGGCAGAAGGAGTACCTCTGGGAACTTCTTTAAGTTATTCCCTGCCCTCCTTCTCTGGGTCTAGATGTTCACATGAAAAGATTAGAACTTGAGGAGCTAACACTGACCCCTCCTTGAGGCTGGAGAAGAGGGTAGAGAGGGGGTCTGAGGATAAGTTGAGGGATGAGACAAGACAACTCAGAGGGCCCGACTGGGGCATTATTCTATGGGAATTACAGTGGGGAGAGCCTAGTTAACTCCCCACAGACACTGCCAAAGCACCTGGGTCTTTGAGAATTTAGATTTTGGATGCTTCCTCTTTTTTTTAATCTGAAATTTGGAGGCTTTTTCTAAATGAACTTCCTCCCCTGAGAGGTTTCTCTGCCTGGTGCCCTGAGGGCAGAAGCTATAGGCCCCAAGAGAAGGAGGTAAGGTGAATGGTGGAGCCTTGGGCAATGGGGATGGGAAAGAAGTGAGGAAACTCAGCGGGTGGAAGAGGGGAAACTGTCCATGCCTGCATGGCTGTTGCTTGCCTTGTGCTCTGCATAGAGTCTGGACCCTCGAGGACTAGGTGAGGAGACGGGTAATAGGACAGAGGGTGAGAAGTGGTGACTGAGAGGATTGTAGGAGTTGAGGAGAGGGAGGATGGGTCTATGAGAACTAGTGTCTGCTAATCAACTAGTCAATCTAATCACACTAGGACCGCAGCCTTGTCTAATTCAATGAAAGGACGGGCATGGTGGAGAGGTCTGACACAATGTGGTCCACTGGAGAAGGGAACGGCAAACCACTTTAGTATTCTTGCCTTGAGAACTCCATGAACAATATGAAAAGGCAAAAGGATAGGATACTGAAAGAGGGATTCCCCAGGTCAGTAGGTGCCCAGTAACTTCAGAAAGAATGAAGGGATGGAGCCAAAGCGAAAATAATACCCAATTGTGGATATGACTGGTGACAGAAGCAAGGTCCGATGTGGTAAAGAGCAATATTGCATAGGAACCTGGAATGTCAGGTCCATGAATCAAGNTTTGGGACTCTCTGGGTTTCTTGGACTTGGGTGATTATTTCTTTCCCCATTTTAGGGAAGTTTTCAACTGCTATCTCCTTGAGTATTTTCTCATGGTCTTTCTTTTTGTCATCTTCTTCTGGGACTCATATGATTTGAATATTGGAGTGTTTCATATTGTCCTGGAGGTCTCTGAGATTTTCCTCATTTCTTTTAATTCCTTTTTTGTTTTTTCCTCTCTGATTCATTTATTTCTGCCATTCTATCTTCTACTTCATTAATTCTATCTTCTGCCTCTGTTATTGTACTATTTGTTTCCTCCAGAGTGGATTTGATCTCATTTATTGTATTATTAATTGTATATTGACTTTTTAAAATTTCTTCAAGGTCCTTGTTAAACCTTTCTTTGNCTTCTACTTCATTAATTCTATCTTCTGCCTCTGTTATTGTACTATTTGTTTCCTCCAGAGTGGATTTGATCTCATTTATTGTATTATTAATTGTATATTGACTTTTTAAAATTTCTTCAAGGTCCTTGTTAAACCTTTCTTTGCATCTTCTCAATCCTTGTCTCCAGGCTCTTTATCTGTGATTCCATTTTGATTTCAAGATTTTGGATCATTTTCACTATGATTATTCAGAATTCTTTATCAAGTAGATTCACTATCTCTTCCCCTTTTGTTTGGTTTGGTGGGCGTTTATCCTGTTCCTTTACCTGCTGGGTATTCCTCTGTCTCTTCATCTTGTTTATATTGCTGTGTTTGGGATGGCCTTTCTGTAACCAGTTCCTTTTTGGAAAAAGATTTCTTTTTCTTAGACTTGTAGAAGGAGACAGATGAGTCTTCCATTCCATTCTCCTGAGGAGCCTGTTGGGAGTTTTGCTTTTTCTTCTTTTGGCTTCTTTCCATTCCTCCAAGGTACTTCTGCTGTTTCTTCAAGATGCCAAGGCAACTGTGGCCAGTCACTTTTATTTTTCTTCTTCTTCTAAGTATTTCTTCTCTTGTTTCTCCAGCTTCCTAGTAATATCAGCAGTCACTTCTACCCAAACCTTTGCCTCCTTCATGACATCCAGATTCTTTCATGAAATCTCTCCAGTTTCATAGCAGGACAGCAACTTCTCAACTTGTTCTTTGAATTTCTCCCCAAATACAGAGGTGAAATATCTCAAATATACAATTTGTGAGGTAATACTGCATTCATTTTTCAAATATTGGGTGATGTGGTCTTTGTTCTTGGCAACCACTGTTATTTTATTTTGACTTATTTTATAGCCCTGTGATTATGTAGTTTTCCTATTCTATCTCTGGCAGGGTGAGTACATTTAATTTCGAGGTGAAGAGTTAGCCAGCTCATTCATTTCAAACTCATAAATCACATTTTCTAAAAGTCTTTACCAATGATGAAGCTAATATATTTATTTTTATCTGTCTGATTTCTGTATTTATTTCCTAATTAGTTCTTAATTAATGAACAAATGAGGAGCTTTACATATGAACTTCACAAACTATGCATAGAACATAACATTTCTGATTGTACCGTGAGAGAGCAGTTCTTATTTCTTTGCTATGTTAGCCATGTAATTTACCATCCACACCCGGATGCTTAAGAATAAAATGACACACTCAATAATTAACCAATCTTTCTAGAATATCACATCAGGTAGCTTTGCTACATAAAGACAAAGTATACGGCTTGACTCAACAGTGGTACACCATTCTCTGTGGGTTGACTAAGTGGTTTTCCCAGCTTCAGCAGTTTTCCTAGTCTGGGAAAAGTAGCCCAGGTGATGAAAGGTGGCCACATTAGGTGTCTAAGCAGATGTGGACAGGCCTCTCTTGGTTGGCACTCCTCTGCTCAATGTGGTCTCATCCTCCAGTAGGATATGCCAGCCATTTTCACAGGACAGTCCCAAGTTTCAGAGGAGCAAGAGAGGACAAACCCTAAAGCATAAGCACTTTTCAAGTCTGCTTTTTTTTTCCAGGTCTCACCAGTCAAAACATGTCACACAGCCAAACCCAGTGTTCATCACTTACAACCTACCAGAGCTATCCTCAGTTGTCTCCCGGAACTGTATCTGGTATGTTGAAAAATGCAACCCCTACACTACATATAGCTTATTCAATTGAATAGAAGCATGAATCATTTCCTTTGATTAGAAATAAAACTGAAAGTTTCAGGTTTTGGGTATTTATAATATCACAGTCAACAAACTTGTGCTCAAGGAATTTCACATTTTTGGGGGTTTCAGTAAGTTAGATTAATTTTGTTTCACAGCCTACATCCTAACAGACTGGCAGAAATGTGAAAATTCATGATACTCTAACTTCCTCTTGTGCTGATGTGTGAAAATGTTGGAATTTCACAAAGTACAGGCTATTTGGGAAAGTCCTTTGCTAGCTCAGTGTGGTTATCACTGAGACAGACAAACAATGTCTTCTGGCATGGGTCCCAGAGGTCTACTCATTCTGATATTTTCATTCAAGTTTGGGGCACAGGAAACTGTATGATTTTGGTAAGCTTGGCTTATGGGTGTGCCTCTTCTCTCTTGGATGCATTGTTTGGTCATTTATTCTCTAAAATGTTGCTTCCTCCCTTGGAGAGCTGCCACAATCAAAGAACAAAATGCTGTTTCTTCTGAAATTATTGAACTTTTTACACTTTCTAGCTCAAAGGCATTTAAGATCTGTTTCTGGTCTGCAAAAAATATCTCTATTCAAGCTCTGTTCTCGCCAATAGCTTTAGCATTTCCTGGTGGAGGTGAAAGTAAAGTCTTTATGTTTTTCAATGTGTTAGCTGAGCAATTTTTTTTAAAATTTTAGTTTTTTGTGGAAAGAACACTTAACATGACATCCACTCTCTTAAACATATAAGTGTACGATATATTATTGTTGACAAAAGGAACAATATTTTACAGCAGATCTATAGAATCTATCCATCTTGCTTTATTGAAACTTTATGCCTACTGACTAGTCATTTCCCATTTCCTGCTTCCCATTAGCTTCTGGCAGTCATCACTGCACTCTTTGATTCCATGAATTTGATTATTTTATATAATTCATATAAGTGGAATCATGCAGTATTGGCCCTCCTGGCTTCTTTCACTTCCTATAATATTCTCAAGGATCATTCATGCTGTCCCATATTTCAAAATTTTGTTATTTTTTACAGCTGAATAGTAATTCAGTGTATATACATTTCACACTTAAAAATGCATTGTTGACACTTTCTAATTGCCAATAGTTATTCATTTTTCCTAAGGAAATCTCATTTGTGTGTGTGCATGTGTGTGAAATTAACTCTTTTATCAGGTATTGTTAAGCTAGCATAGTGATTGTTTTTAATTTTTTGACTGTTTCCTCACATAATTTCCCTTCTTACAATTGAGAAATTTCTTAACTTGTTGGTCATGGAGATGACAGGGCCTATTCACCTTGCCTCCCTCTTTAAAATATTAATATAAGTATACCAGAAACCACTTTAGGTGGGAGTATATTAAGCCAGTCAGAACACAGCCCTTGAATTTTGATTCATGCTCTGGTGAAACCAAGAGCCAGAATCCAGGAAAAGTATCTATTGATGGTGCACAGAGAGCTGTGTAGAGGACGTCCTATTTTTAGAGCAGCCACAGAAATGATGAGATTGACAGTACACGTCTTACTGTAGCATTAGTAGTACAAGGTGATGTGTCTTGGGGTCACCAGTGGCAGTAGCTGGATATTTACTGAAATAATTCTAAAGTGCAATTTGGCTGTAATTCTGGCTGCATCGTGCCTGAAATTATTTCCCTAACTGTGTCAATTTTTCTGAAGACACCACCAATGACTTACATTGCAATAAATCTCACTTTTGCTTAAACTAATCACTGATAATCTATTTTTCTTGAAATTTAAGTCATTTACTGAATCAAATGAATATTGCAGGCATTTGCTCTATCACCTTTGAAACCTAAATGCATATTTGAAAACCTTTTTAATATTTGATTTTTTTCTCTTAGCATCCCAGCAATGACAAGTAGTAAGAATGAGACCTAAGCCTACACAAAGAAATACATTTTCTTGTTGAATATCAATACAGAAATGAAATACCTGGATCATTAATACCAGTGGTGGTACTCAACCACTTAACCACCAATTAAATATTCTTTTAAATATGTCTATTAAAATACTTACCTATTTTCTAACTCTTCAGAAATCCTTTGGGTTTGATCGTTGTCAGAACAGGCTCTCTAGTTTTATTATACACACTTTGGATTCACTATTATTTTCTATTAAATGTATTTGTTTACATGTGCCCAAGATTTTTTCTCTTGCTGCAAACAATGACCCTAATTGATAATTGCTATAAGTTGAACTGGGTCCCCCAAAATTCATGTCTCGGAGTCCTAATTTTCAGTACCTTGGAATGTGACTTTATTTGTGGATAGAGCCAGCCTATAAAGAGATACTTATGTTAAAAATAGGCAATATGGTGGACTTTAACCCAACCTGAATGGTGTCCTTATAAGAAAAGGAAATCTTTACACACACAGAGATATCCGAAATTCTTATGCACAAAGGAAAGGTCAATGTAAGGTCAGAGTGAAAAGGTGACTTTGCAAGTCAAAGAGAAAGATTTCCAGATAAACCAAACCTGCAGACACCTTGATCTTAGGTTTCTAGGCTCTGAACCGAAATAAAATAAATTTCTATTGTTTGACCCATCCAGGTGGTGCAGTTGGTAAAGAATCCGCCTGTCAATTTAGGAAACACAGATTCAATCCCTGGGTCAGAAGATCCTCTGGAGGAGGAAATGGCAATGCACTCCAGTATTCTTGCCTGGAAAATCCCAAGGACAAAGGAGCCTGATGAGCTATACTCCATGACATTGCAGAGTAAAACACAACTGAGCGATTGAGGACACCATAGCATCCAGCCTCTGGTATTTTGTTATGGCAACCCTAGCATATTAAAACAATTGTAATAGAAATTTGTATAACAGAACATAATAATGTATTAATCTCCTTGGTATGTTTTGGTTTAGATCAGAAGGATACATTTGGTCAGCGGACTGGTAGAAAATTTAGATTAGACCAATTCCAAATTTGATGAATGAGACATATTGAAAGAATTACAGTAGAAATAGTCTCCAAAGTTTTGTCTGCATAACCTGTTAGAAAAGGAGAGAAAGTTGGTGAGGAAGGATATAGGAATAATGTGCTCAGCTGCTTTATTCATGTCTGTCTCTTTGGGACCTTTTGGACTGTAGTGCACAAGTTTCCACAGTCCATGAGATTTTCCCAGCAAGAATACTAGAGCGGGTTGCCATGCCCTTCTCTATGGGATCTTCCCAAACCAGGGATCCAATCTGCCATTGCGACATTGCAGACAGATTCTCTACTGCTGAGTCACCAGAGAAACACATAGGAGTAATACAATTGGTAAAAATAAACTTTACAAAAAGGCAATTAAAAGGACTAAAATTATTTTTTAGTGAAAGCCCGTATAGTACATTCAGAAGGAGAAAATGACAAAGGTGTGAATGCTGCATTCAACCTTGGGGGCATAATCCGATAGTGTCATGAGTTGTCTCTGTTTACCTCCCATTGGGAAAAATTTTATAGGCTTCAGAGAGGTGGCTGTGTACTGAACAAATCTTCAATGATATCTGTTATTAAGGAAGAGAAGAATTTTTTTGTGTGTGCAAAATCAGTAATCTCTACTACACATAGTAGAGACTGTTATTCAACATATTTTTGGTTCTGATTCAGAGCATGAAAAAAATGCTACCAAAGTTGTTTGAAAATTAAACGCAAAGAAAACTCATACTCCATTCAGGTAAAAAAATACAACTCCAGGATTAGAAATACAAAACTCCAGGAAATACAAAATATAAGAACACCAGGATTAGACAACTACTTTAGTTAACATAAAAGAAAGAAAGACACTCAGTCATGGCCATCTCTTTGGGACCCTGTGGACTGTAGCCTACCAGGCTTTTCTGTCCATGGGATTCTCCAGGCAAGAATACTGGAGTGGGTTGCCATTTCCTTCACCAGGGGATCTTCCTGACCCAGAGATCGATCCCATGTCTCCTGCATTGCAGGTAGACACTTTACCCTCTGAGCTACCAGGGAAACCCCAAATAATAGGCAGTCATCATTTTACAGCATTTGTGTGTAGGAAGAAAACTTCAGTATATGAACAGGTTGGTTTAAAATTCAGTTTAGAAATAAACTTAGCCTTTCTAAGGGTTATGTATGACTATGATATTCCAGTATAACGGAAATGGGGAAATCTGCCAAGTGACCAAATGTACTAAAAGAGTTGGAAGAATTGCAGATATTAGTCACTAAAATTATTTCCTTTTAGTTTTAGTGACTTAAAGAAATCATATGGGCAATGGTCACTATCAAATCTTCAATGAGAATGAATTAGAAGTGGGTATCAGAGTTTCAATGAATAATTCTTTTAAAATACTTTTTATTTCCAGTTTGATAAATCCTTTTGTCTTTTGGATTAAATTCAAGGTTTTAATTTTCTCACCAAGAATCTCAGTAGGATGAATTTTTTGTCACTTATAATCAAAATTATGTTATTCTAAGTGGGCAAGAGTAGGCCAACTTCCTTCCAGAATTTTATCTTTACAGGTTCATTTCCCCTAAGCTATATATTGGATCATTTCTTTGACTCCAACCAATTGGAGTGATTAACAATGAAATATTTCATTTTATTTAATAAAAAATCTTATTAAAAATGCTATCATATTATGCACTGTCAGCGGAGAAGGCAATGGCATCCCACTCCAGTACTCTTGCCTGGAAACTCCCATGGACGGAGGAGCCTGGCAGGCTGCAGTCCATGGGGTCTCTGAGTCAGACACGACTGAGCGACTGCACTTTCACTTTTCACTTTCACACATTGGAGAAGGAAATGGCAACCCACTCCAGTGTTCTTGCCTGGAGAATCCCAGGGATGGCAGAGCCCAATGGGCTGCCATCTGTGGGGTCGCACAGAGTCAGACACGACTGAAGTGACTTAGCAGCNCTTATGCACAAAGGAAAGGTCAATGTAAGGTCAGAGTGAAAAGGTGACTTTGCAAGTCAAAGAGAAAGATTTCCAGATAAACCAAACCTGCAGACACCTTGATCTTAGGTTTCTAGGCTCTGAACCGAAATAAAATAAATTTCTATTGTTTGACCCATCCAGGTGGTGCAGTTGGTAAAGAATCCGCCTGTCAATTTAGGAAACACAGATTCAATCCCTGGGTCAGAAGATCCTCTGGAGGAGGAAATGGCAATGCACTCCAGTATTCTTGCCTGGAAAATCCCAAGGACAAAGGAGCCTGATGAGCTATACTCCATGACATTGCAGAGTAAAACACAACTGAGCGATTGAGGACACCATAGCATCCAGCCTCTGGTATTTTGTTATGGCAACCCTAGCATATTAAAACAATTGTAATAGAAATTTGTATAACAGAACATAATAATGTATTAATCTCCTTGGTATGTTTTGGTTTAGATCAGAAGGATACATTTGGTCAGCGGACTGGTAGAAAATTTAGATTAGACCAATTCCAAATTTGATGAATGAGACATATTGAAAGAATTACAGTAGAAATAGTCTCCAAAGTTTTGTCTGCATAACCTGTTAGAAAAGGAGAGAAAGTTGGTGAGGAAGGATATAGGAATAATGTGCTCAGCTGCTTTATTCATGTCTGTCTCTTTGGGACCTTTTGGACTGTAGTGCACAAGTTTCCACAGTCCATGAGATTTTCCCAGCAAGAATACTAGAGCGGGTTGCCATGCCCTTCTCTATGGGATCTTCCCAAACCAGGGATCCAATCTGCCATTGCGACATTGCAGACAGATTCTCTACTGCTGAGTCACCAGAGAAACACATAGGAGTAATACAATTGGTAAAAATAAACTTTACAAAAAGGCAATTAAAAGGACTAAAATTATTTTTTAGTGAAAGCCCGTATAGTACATTCAGAAGGAGAAAATGACAAAGGTGTGAATGCTGCATTCAACCTTGGGGGCATAATCCGATAGTGTCATGAGTTGTCTCTGTTTACCTCCCATTGGGAAAAATTTTATAGGCTTCAGAGAGGTGGCTGTGTACTGAACAAATCTTCAATGATATCTGTTATTAAGGAAGAGAAGAATTTTTTTGTGTGTGCAAAATCAGTAATCTCTACTACACATAGTAGAGACTGTTATTCAACATATTTTTGGTTCTGATTCAGAGCATGAAAAAAATGCTACCAAAGTTGTTTGAAAATTAAACGCAAAGAAAACTCATACTCCATTCAGGTAAAAAAATACAACTCCAGGATTAGAAATACAAAACTCCAGGAAATACAAAATATAAGAACACCAGGATTAGACAACTACTTTAGTTAACATAAAAGAAAGAAAGACACTCAGTCATGGCCATCTCTTTGGGACCCTGTGGACTGTAGCCTACCAGGCTTTTCTGTCCATGGGATTCTCCAGGCAAGAATACTGGAGTGGGTTGCCATTTCCTTCACCAGGGGATCTTCCTGACCCAGAGATCGATCCCATGTCTCCTGCATTGCAGGTAGACACTTTACCCTCTGAGCTACCAGGGAAACCCCAAATAATAGGCAGTCATCATTTTACAGCATTTGTGTGTAGGAAGAAAACTTCAGTATATGAACAGGTTGGTTTAAAATTCAGTTTAGAAATAAACTTAGCCTTTCTAAGGGTTATGTATGACTATGATATTCCAGTATAACGGAAATGGGGAAATCTGCCAAGTGACCAAATGTACTAAAAGAGTTGGAAGAATTGCAGATATTAGTCACTAAAATTATTTCCTTTTAGTTTTAGTGACTTAAAGAAATCATATGGGCAATGGTCACTATCAAATCTTCAATGAGAATGAATTAGAAGTGGGTATCAGAGTTTCAATGAATAATTCTTTTAAAATACTTTTTATTTCCAGTTTGATAAATCCTTTTGTCTTTTGGATTAAATTCAAGGTTTTAATTTTCTCACCAAGAATCTCAGTAGGATGAATTTTTTGTCACTTATAATCAAAATTATGTTATTCTAAGTGGGCAAGAGTAGGCCAACTTCCTTCCAGAATTTTATCTTTACAGGTTCATTTCCCCTAAGCTATATATTGGATCATTTCTTTGACTCCAACCAATTGGAGTGATTAACAATGAAATATTTCATTTTATTTAATAAAAAATCTTATTAAAAATGCTATCATATTATGCACTGTCAGCGGAGAAGGCAATGGCATCCCACTCCAGTACTCTTGCCTGGAAACTCCCATGGACGGAGGAGCCTGGCAGGCTGCAGTCCATGGGGTCTCTGAGTCAGACACGACTGAGCGACTGCACTTTCACTTTTCACTTTCACACATTGGAGAAGGAAATGGCAACCCACTCCAGTGTTCTTGCCTGGAGAATCCCAGGGATGGCAGAGCCCAATGGGCTGCCATCTGTGGGGTCGCACAGAGTCAGACACGACTGAAGTGACTTAGCAGCAGCAGCAGCAGCATGCACTGTCAGAGATAAGTATGGGATGTTTTCAATATTTAACTTGTGTATATATACAGTGCATATTAATGTTATAATATATAAATTAAAATGTACACTTTTATATAGGATGCAGTTTCTTTGGTGAGTAATAAAGGCAATAAAACTTGTCATACCTATATGAATCTTAGTAGTTTTATGTCACTAAATAATGGGAGACTTCTCCAGAGGGATAGGTACTCAAAGTCATCAGGATCCAATCACTTTCTCTTCAAATATAAGTGTTTGAGAATTTGAATGCTGTCTTATTACTAAATAGCTAAAATATACCTGTCTAACCAACTTGATCATGCACCATATATATATGTTTACTGGAGTTTTTATTACTATGAGAAATGAATCACACTCACAAAATTGTGTTATACCATTACCCATGGATTGATTATGCTTTGTATGTCTTGAAAATTTAATTGATTTTGTTGATTTATTTCTAACAGTGAATTAGGAATCTTATTTCTATAAGATTTTTTTCTCTTTAAGCAATGTGAAATGAGAATCTTAAATATTTAACATGTCTTAAGCTTGTACAGTTATATATGCTTTAAATAAATAGTGAAAATTTAAAAGTATGATTACATTGATTAAACAAAAATTAGTAGGATTAAGGTCACATCAGGGGCAATAGATTTTTCTCTTTCCTACTGACAATTAAAGTATTTAAAGCATTATCTTAAGTGGCATAGTAGTAATTATTTTTAGTAACTCCCCAACTACCAATGTATTTGATGCAAGTATCCCTGAATTCTAAAGATATTCTCAGACAAGCAACATTTTTCTTTCTACTCTTCAAATCTCTCCCTCCTTATTTGACAAGTCTCCAAAGTTCTTCACATAACATCATTCCCTTTTTCCTTTCAAAAGTTCAATAAATTCTAGCCTGTCATTTTAAAAAATATTCAAAAAAAAAGTAAAATGGACAAATAGAAAATAATCACATTTTATCGTTCTTCCTCTTTGTGAAACTGTCAGTCTAAGTATTACTTAATTTTTTATACCACTATTGGGTAGATGGAAGCTGCTGCTGCTGAGATGGAAGCTAGACAATAACAAAAATGTAGGGACTGACATACCACTTTTTCACAATAGAAATGGTAATTGCATTTGTAACTAACATTGTTTAGAGCAATTGCTGAAGTGGTCAAAACTAGGAAGGTCTTTGAACATGATGCAGTTTGAGATCATCTCTTTAATCTACTTAACAGGCAAGGAAAAAGATACTTTTTTTTAAAGGCAAGGATTAATGCTTTTATTTGAAAAGCTGACAAACAGATGACAGACTAATGTCTCAAAATAACCATTTTATCTGGGTCTGGATATTGATATCTTTTATAGAACAGAGAAAGGGAGGAGGTGAGGAAGTAAAATAAAAAGGGTCATAAGTCTTGCAAATATCTCCTGGAATGGCCAGTCTCAGAGGGTGTGTTAATTTCTTCTTTTCTGCAGTCATTCACTAGTGAGCAGGGTCAGATTGTCACTTTGTTAGTTGAACAAACTTTTGCACTAGGAATACAAGGACCTAAAAGGTTTAGTCTACTTCCAGGGAGGTTTCGGATGTTAAAATTCCTCCATTTGTCTACTTTGCCAATTATGATCTTTCCCTAGTTCCTCGTGTTTTCTGTGTTTCTTACCACAACAGGAACTTTACAAATGCTTTCCATTCTACCCTAAATTTTCATTTTTTACTTCCTTAACCTCAGCTCTCAGCTTAGGTGTTGCTTTCTCAAGGACACCTTCAGTAGCCAACAAGAAGAAAATGAAACCACTATATTATAGACAAGGTCATAGTCACATCTTTAAATTTTATGTATGCCTGTTTTATTCATATTCATGTTTCTCATTAGTCTCTTCCCAGAGCCTGGCATACCACTAGGTAATACAAAGGAAGTTATTTAGTATTTTGAAAGAATGATTAGCACATATCATACCTAGCTATATAACAAGATTGACAAAGATGATGAATGATCCAGGCATATAATACTGGGATGTGTCGAGTGGGATTATGGTTTACAACAACAGCAACAAAAAAACTTTATTCGCCTCTCCTCTACTCATATTGCTTATCCAAGCTCAATCTATTGAGAGGCTAGTTCTTTCTCATGATTTGTATTTTTGAGAGGAACTTCTAATTTTTCTGGATACTCAGATAATAAAATCTCTTCTAGTCACTCCAAGAAACAAAAGCAGATTCATTCAAGAAATTAAAGTATCTAGTTATATATGATAATCAGAGTCTTAAATTCACTTAAAACTTCTCTCCTTTAACTATAGCATGCGTTAGTGGGGATCCTGGAATGGAATGGGGATGTGTGATAGGCTTCTTCTCTTTGTCCCTGGTTGGACATTTTTGTCCTCAATTTAGAGGCGGGGGGGAAGCCTGAATATTCTCTAGTCCTTTCAAGTTTGAAAAAGAAGAGTAGGGAAAATAAGTGGCTGGAGATGTCTAATTGGATGGGAATTTCTTAGTGTTAGGTCCCTTCTCTGTACTTGGGAGTTTTAAAGCAGATTAATTTCTAGATATGAGATTTTAGAGACTCTAAGGAATTCTCTGTAGATGAGGCTATACCATCTGCACTTTTGTGATGAGTAATGATTATTCTGGACATAGTTATGCATATTATCTTTTAATCTCTATTCTTTGAGGTTCATCTTGCAGGAAAACACCCCAAATTTTCATTCTCTTAAAAAAGAAGATAATCCATCTTAATTTTAAAAAGGATAAATGTTGGTGATGCTGAAAATTCTTTCATGGTAGGTCTAAAATTTCTCTCTTGGATACAAATTATTTGAGATCTATTTGGCTACTTTTTAAAAAATCTAGGCTATTTTGAGACTTCCTGAAATGACTAGCTCTGCCTCCAGTTTTCCCCTGACAGGAAGAGACTTGCTCTTGATCCTCTCCAGAACTGTCCTTTTTAACATATTAGCCATAAAAATCTCTGTCTTTCTGAACAGTCTCTTTTAAAGTTATGACAAACTACAATAAAAGGTTCTTCTTTCTTCCATGAGCTATAGTTTATCATCAAAACGCTTATGATGTAACATATTTTATGTATTGTTGTTTTTGTATAGTTACTGAATTGTGTCTGACACTTTTACAACTCCATGTACTGTAGGCAAGAATACTGAAGCGGTTTGCCATTTCCTTCACAAGGGGATCTTCCTGATCCAGAGATCCAACTGGCATCTCCTACTTGGCAGATGGATTCTTTTACTACTGAACCATCAGGGAAGTTCATATTATATATTTACAAATACTTAAAATATACATGTGCATACATATATGTATGTGTGTATATATATATATATAATATGAACAGCACGATTTAGCAAATTAATTATATTTACATATATCATATATTTTCCTTTGGCTTAAGAGTTCAAAACTTTGAATACATACATCAAATTTAGAAAACTGACCCTATATAGTTTATTTCCTTTATTTCCTTTCAGGAATTATTTTTGTGCTTCCAATTGGCTTTACATTTTTTATCCTGATTAAAAATATGCCATGTAATTTTTTGAAATGTACTCTAAACAGAGCCATCCAAGAAGTTTCTTCCAACTACTAGAAACATTTTTGTGAATATGATGGGGTCAAGAGAGAAAGGGAAAGATATACCCAACTCAATGTAGAGTTCTGGAGAATAGCAAGGAGAGATGATAAAGCTTTTTTAAAGGAACAGTGCAAAAAAGTAGAGGAATACAATAGAATGGGAAAGACTAGAGATCTCTACAAGAAAGCTGGAGATGCCAAGGGGACATTTCATTCAAGGATGGATACAATAAAGGACAGAAATAGTACGGACTTAATATAAGCAGAAGAGATTAAGAAAAAGTGGCAAGAATACACAGAAGAAGTATCCAAAAAAGATCTTAAAGACCCAGATCACCATGATGGGGTGATCACTCACCTAGAGCATGACATCCTGGAGTGTAAAATCAGGTGGACCTTCAGTTCAGTTCAGTTCAGTTCAGTTGCTCAGTTGTGTTCGACTTTTTATGACCCATGAATCGCATCCATCACCAACTCCTGGAGTTCACTCAGACTCATGTCCATCGAGTCAGTGATGCCATCCATCCAGCCATTTCATCTTCTGTCGGCCCCTTTTCTTCCTGCCCTCAATCCCTCCTCACATCAGAGTCTTTTCCAATGAGTTGACTCTTCACATGAAGTGGCCCAAGTACTGGAGTTTCAGCTTTAGCATCATTCCTTCCAAAGAAATCCCAGGACTGCTTAGGAAATATTATATGAATAAAGCTAGTGGAGGTGATGGAATTTCAGCCAAGTTATTTAAAATCCTAAAAGATGAATCTGTTGAAATGCTGCATAGAATTTGTCAGCAAATTTGGAAAACTCAGCAGTGGCCACAGGACCAGGAAAGATCAACTTTTATTCCAATCCCAAAGAAGGACAATTCTAAAATTGTTCATACTACTGTACAATTTCCCTCATTTCACATGGTAGTGAGTTTATGCTCAAAATCCTTCAAGCCAGTCTTCAGCAGTACATGAACTGAGAACTTTCATGAACTTAAACTTCAAAATGTACAAGCTGGGCTTTGAAGAGGCAGAGGAACCAGAGATCATATTGCCAATATGCACTGGATCATGGAGAAAGCAAGGGANCACAAGGGGATCTTCCTGATCCAGAGATCCAACTGGCATCTCCTACTTGGCAGATGGATTCTTTTACTACTGAACCATCAGGGAAGTTCATATTATATATTTACAAATACTTAAAATATACATGTGCATACATATATGTATGTGTGTATATATATATATATAATATGAACAGCACGATTTAGCAAATTAATTATATTTACATATATCATATATTTTCCTTTGGCTTAAGAGTTCAAAACTTTGAATACATACATCAAATTTAGAAAACTGACCCTATATAGTTTATTTCCTTTATTTCCTTTCAGGAATTATTTTTGTGCTTCCAATTGGCTTTACATTTTTTATCCTGATTAAAAATATGCCATGTAATTTTTTGAAATGTACTCTAAACAGAGCCATCCAAGAAGTTTCTTCCAACTACTAGAAACATTTTTGTGAATATGATGGGGTCAAGAGAGAAAGGGAAAGATATACCCAACTCAATGTAGAGTTCTGGAGAATAGCAAGGAGAGATGATAAAGCTTTTTTAAAGGAACAGTGCAAAAAAGTAGAGGAATACAATAGAATGGGAAAGACTAGAGATCTCTACAAGAAAGCTGGAGATGCCAAGGGGACATTTCATTCAAGGATGGATACAATAAAGGACAGAAATAGTACGGACTTAATATAAGCAGAAGAGATTAAGAAAAAGTGGCAAGAATACACAGAAGAAGTATCCAAAAAAGATCTTAAAGACCCAGATCACCATGATGGGGTGATCACTCACCTAGAGCATGACATCCTGGAGTGTAAAATCAGGTGGACCTTCAGTTCAGTTCAGTTCAGTTCAGTTGCTCAGTTGTGTTCGACTTTTTATGACCCATGAATCGCATCCATCACCAACTCCTGGAGTTCACTCAGACTCATGTCCATCGAGTCAGTGATGCCATCCATCCAGCCATTTCATCTTCTGTCGGCCCCTTTTCTTCCTGCCCTCAATCCCTCCTCACATCAGAGTCTTTTCCAATGAGTTGACTCTTCACATGAAGTGGCCCAAGTACTGGAGTTTCAGCTTTAGCATCATTCCTTCCAAAGAAATCCCAGGACTGCTTAGGAAATATTATATGAATAAAGCTAGTGGAGGTGATGGAATTTCAGCCAAGTTATTTAAAATCCTAAAAGATGAATCTGTTGAAATGCTGCATAGAATTTGTCAGCAAATTTGGAAAACTCAGCAGTGGCCACAGGACCAGGAAAGATCAACTTTTATTCCAATCCCAAAGAAGGACAATTCTAAAATTGTTCATACTACTGTACAATTTCCCTCATTTCACATGGTAGTGAGTTTATGCTCAAAATCCTTCAAGCCAGTCTTCAGCAGTACATGAACTGAGAACTTTCATGAACTTAAACTTCAAAATGTACAAGCTGGGCTTTGAAGAGGCAGAGGAACCAGAGATCATATTGCCAATATGCACTGGATCATGGAGAAAGCAAGGGAGTTCCAGAAAAACATTCACTTATGTTTTATTTATTATGCTAAAGCCTTTGACTGTGTGGATTACAACAAACTGGAAAATTCTTCAAGAAATGGGAGTACGAGACCACCCCACCTCTCTCCTGAGAAACCTGTAAGTGGGTCAAGAATCAACAGTTAGAATCAGACATTGAACAATTGACTGATTCAACATTGGGAATCTAGTATGACCAACTGTATATTGTCACCAGGCTTATTAAATGTCTATACAGAGTCATTTCAGTTCAGTCACTCACTCATGTCCAACTCTTTGTAACCCCATGGACCGCAGCACACCAGGCTTCCCCCTCCATCACCAAGTCCTGGAGCTTATTCAAACCTCTATGTCCACTGAGTTGGTGATGCCATCCAACCATCTCATCCTCTGTTATCCCTTTCTCCTACCACCTTTAATCTTTTCCAGCATCAGGGTCTTTTCAAATGAGTCAGTTCTTGCATCAGGTGGCCAAAGTATTGGAGTTTCAGCATCAGCATTAGTCCTTCCAATCAATATTCAGGACTGATTTCCTACAGGATGGACTGGTTGGATTTCTTTGCAGTCCAAGGGACTCTCAAGAGTCTTCTCCAACACTACAGTTCAAAAGTATCAATTCTTAAGCACTCAGCTTTCCTTATAGTCCAACTCTCACATACATACATGAGTACTGTAAAAACCATGGCTTTAACTAGACGGGGCTTTGTTGGCAAAATAATGTCTCTACACCATGCAAGGTTCTGGCTGAATGAATCACAAGTTGGAATCAAGATTTCTGAGGGAAATACCATCAATCTCATATATGCAGATGATGCCACTTTAATGGCAGAAAGTGAAGAGGAACTAAATAGTGTATTCATGAGATTGAAAGAGGAGAGTTAAAAAAGCTGGTTTAAAACTCAACATTCAAAAAACCAAGATCATGGCCCCTGGTCCAATCACTTCCTGTCAAAAAGAAGAAGAAAAATTAGAAGCAGTGACAGATATTATTTTCTTGGGCTTCAAAAATCACTGTGGATGGTGACTGCAGCCATGAAATTTAAGATACTTATTCCTTGGAAGGAAACTTATGACAAACCTAAAAGCATATTAAAAAGCTAAGACATCACTTTCAAAACATTAGCCACATAGGTCCATTAAAAAAAAAAAAGACATTTTTCCAGTAGTCATGTACAGATGTGAGTGTTGGATCATAAAGAAGGCTCAGTGCCCAAGAACTGATGCTTTTGAAATGTAGTGATGCAGAAGACTCCTGAGAGTGTCTTGCATTGCAAGGAGTTCAAACCAATCAATTCTAAAAGAAATCAACCCAGAATATTTATTGGAAGGGCTGATGCTGAGCTGAAGCTGCTGTACTTTGGCCACCTAGTATGAAGAGCTGACTCTTTGGAAAAGACTCTAATGCTGGGAAAGATTGAAGGAAAAGGAGAAAGGGGAGGTAGAGGAAGAGATTGTTATTAAATAGCATCACCAACTCAATGGACATGAACTTGAGCAACCTCCAGGAAATAATCGAGGTAGAGGAGCCTAGTGTGCTGAAGTTCATGGGGTCCCAAAGAGTCAGATACGACTTAGTGACTGAATAATAACAACATCTTGCATGGTGATCCTTCTTCATCATGAAGGCTAAAGTTTCAAAATAGCATTCCCCTACCCTTTGTTTTTGTCTTTAGTCATCTTGCTACCTCCTAGTGACAGCCATTCTCAGAATAAAATGGGGCAGGAAAAAATCAGAGGTGTGCAGGTTTATTGCATTCTGTGGGTATAGTTTTCAAAATGTCATTAATGTTGATGAAGGGAACAGAGAATAGGTAAACTTTTGGCAGGAATGAATTCTGGATTCATAGCTTTGACCTTGTGCCTAAAATAATTTAAAAATCCCAATAGCAAATTAACTGGGCTATATGTATACTTTCTCATTTGCTCATGATATTCAAAGTATACAATTTTTTTTCTTGTAACAGTTCCCATATAAGATGATATCCTATGTCCACACTAAGTGATACCATTTGCACTAATATCAAAACTCAAGATTTGACAGTATTTTTAATCTCACCTACTATTCTTTCATTATTAAAATACCAAATGTCCTACTTATAAGTCCTACTTACAATATCTTTTGTAAATGATTTTGTAAATGGTCTTACAGAACCTTAAAAATCTTGTGCAATGATATGTCTCTAGAATCTTATCAATAGTGTAAATATTTCCATTCAAAAATGCAGTTATTCTTTCTTCACTATAAATACTCTTTTATTAGGTTCATTTAGTATAATCAATGTAATAGACTTTCCTAATGAAATTTACATGTGAACATATAGGCAAATTATTGCATGATTTATTTTGTTTAATAAGAAATTATTTTCCTAACATGAAGTAACCATTATGATGACATTGTCACTTTTTCATGAATACCCTATTAGATAATCCATGAGAAAATCAATAAAAATTTTGCTAGAACCAAAACACTATTGTATTTAGTTTAAAATGAATTTAGTTTCCATAATTTGGATGGAATTTGCATCTGAATTATGTTAGGGTTTTTGACTAGAAATTGTAAATAATAATCATTTAAAATTCAGTCATTTCAGCTTTCTTTTTTTTTTTTGACATAAATTAGTGCAAAACACTAATTCTCAAAGATAATTTTTTGTAAACAAAATTAGTTTTCTCCTAGCTCGTTTTGTTAGAAATTGATTCATCTTGTGTCAAGAAATACCAGCAGCCTCTAAGGCTTTAAATTGAGACACAGTGAAATCATTTGCTTTGTCCTCAATCCAATTGTCATCCTTACAAAGTATGTAATACTATTAGTGACAATTTTAGGAAGAGAATAATAAGATATCTCTATGTTGAGTTTAAACTCATCAGAAGTGCCTTCAAAAGAATTCTGCAATGTTTAAAATTTTTGTAAATTTCAGCTTTCAGGCTGAAAACAAGAAAATCTTTTGTCACTCTCAATTCTAGCCTACAACAATAATTCATATAATTTTGAAAATTTTGCATAGTTTTCTACCCACAATCTTATCTTCAAAGTGAGAACTCAGCAAAAATGTGTACTATTTTCAGGAGCATCTATAATGATTATGGCAAGAATTGATTGAATCATATGACTATGGATAGAACTCAGATAAGCTTGGCATTACATAAACTCCTCTCTCTCTACTTTTTCTGGAAATGACATTTCCACTCTTCTGGGGGGAAAAAGTAAAAACAAAAGCATGTCCCATAGTTTCAACTTAGGACTTATGGTTCCAGACTTAACTTCAGATATGTTAATAAACTTTACTAGAGAAAATATCATATCCTACTTCCATTTGACAGACTGCAGTCCACTGGAGAAAGGAATGGCAAACCATTTCAGTATTCTTGCCTTGAGAACCCATGAACAGTGTGAAAAGGCAAAAAGATGGGGACACTGAAAGATGAACTCCCAGGTCGATAGATACCCAATATGCTATTGGAGATCAGTGGAGAAATAATTCTAGAAAAAAATGAAGGTATGGAGACAAAGCAAAAACAACACCCAGTTGTGGATGGGACTATTGATACAACACAGGTTCAATGCTGTAAAGGACAATAATGCATAGGAACCTGGAATGTTAGGTCCATGAATTAAGGCAAACTGGAAGTGGTCAAACAGGAGATGACACGAGTAAACATTGATATTCTAGGAATCATTGAACTAAGATGGACAGAAATAGGTGAATCCAATTCAGATGACCATTATATCTACTACCGTGGGCAGGAGTCCCTTAGAAGAAATGGAGTAGCCATCATAGTCAACAAAAGAGTCTGAAATGCAGTACTTGGATGCAATCTCAAAAATGGTAGAATGATCTCTGTTCATTTCCAAGGCAAACCATTCAAAATCATGGCAATCCAAGTCTATGCCATGGCCAGTAACGCTGAAGAAGCTGAAGTTGAACAATTCTATGAAGACCTACACGACCTAGAACTAACACCCAAAAAAAGATGTCCTTTTCATTATAGGTGATGGGAATGCAAAAGTAGGAAGTCAAGAAACACCTGGAGCAACAGTAAATTTGGCTTTGGAGTACAAAATGAAGCAGGGCAAAGGCTAATAGAGTTCTATGAAGAGAACACATTGGTCATAGTAAATACCTTCTTCCAACTACACAAGAGAAGACTCTACACATGGACATCACCAGGAGGTCGACACCAAAATCAGATTGATTATATTATTTGTAGCCACAGATGGAGACACTCTATACAGTCAGCAAAAACAAGACCAGGAGCTGACTGTGGCTCAGATCATGAATTCCTTATTGCCAAATTCAGACTTAAATTGAATAAAGTGTATTAATCCAATGCACCATTCAGATATGACCTAAATCAAATCTCTAATGACTATACAGTGGAAGTGAGATATAGATTTAGAAGAATAGATCTGATAGACAGAGTGCTTGACGAACTATGAACGGAGGTTCATGACACTGTGCAGGAGACAGGAATCAAGACCATCCCCAAGGAAAAGAATGCAAGAAAGTAAAATGGCTGTCCGAGGAGGCCTTAAAAATAGCTGTGAAAAGAAGGGAAGGGAAAAGCAAAGGAGAAAAACAAAGCTTACCCATTTGAATGCAGAGTTCCAAAGAATAGCAAAGAGAGATAAGAAAGCCTTCCTCAGTGATCAATGCAAAGAAATAGCGGAAAACAACAGAATGGGAAAGACTAGAGATCTCTTCAAGAAAATTAGAGATACCAAAGGAACATTTCATGTAAAGACAGGCTCAATAAAGAACATAAATGGTAGGGACCTAACAGAAGCAGAAGATATTTAAGAAGAGGTGGCAAAAATACACTGAAGAACTATACAAAAAAGATCTTCATGACCCAGATAATCATTATGGTGTGATCACTCACCTAGAGCCAAACATCCTGGAATGTGAAGTCAAGCAGACCTTAGGAAGCATCACTACAAAAAAAGCTAGTGGAGGTGATGGAATTCCAATGGAGCTATTTCAAATCCTGAAAGATGATGCTGGGAAAGTGCTGCACTCAATATGCCAGCAAATTTGGAAAACTAGCAGTGGCCACAGGACTGGAAAAGGTCAGTTTTCATTCCAATTCCAAAGAAAGGCAATGCCAAAGAATGCTCAAACTACTGCACAATTGCACTCATCTCACACACTAGTAAAGTGATGCTCAAAATTCTCCAAGCTAGGCTTCAGCAATACATGAACTGTGAACTTCCAGATGTTCAAGCTGGTATTAGAAACGGCAGAAGAACCAGAGATCAAAATGTCAACATCCACTGGATCATCGAAAAATCAAGAGTTTCTAAAAACATCTATTTTTGTTTTATTGACTATGCCAAAGCCTTTGACTGTGTGGATCACAATAAATTGTGGAAAATTCTGAAAGAGATGGGAATACCAGACCACCTGACCTGCCTCTTGAGAAACCTATATGCAGGTCAGGAAGCAACAGTTAGAATTGGACATGGAACAACAGACTGGCTCCAAATAGAAAAGGAGTACATCAAGGCTGTATATTGTCACCCTGCTTATTTAACTTCTATGCAGAGTACCTCATGTGAAATGCTGGACTGAATGAAGCACAAGCTGAAATTAAGATTGTAGAAAAAATATCAATAACCTCAGATATGCATATGACACCACTCTTATGGCAGAAAGTAAAGAAGAACTAAACAGCCTTTGATGAAAGTGAACGAGGAGAGTAAAAAATGTTGGTTTAAAGCTCAACATTCAGAAAACTAAGATCATGGCCTCCAATCCCATCACTTCATGGGAAATAGATGGGGAAACAGTGGAAATAGTGGCTGACTTTATTTTGGGGGGCTGCAAAATCACTGCAGATGGTGACTGCAGCCATGAAATTAAAATTACTTACTCCTTGGAAGGAAAGTTATGGCCAACCTAGATAGCATATTTAACAGCAGAGACATTATCTTGTCAACAAAGTTCCTTTTAGTCAAGGCTATGGTTTTTCCAGTGGTCGTGTATGGATGTGAGTGTTGGATTATAAAGAAAGCTGAGTGCCAAAGAAATGATGCTTTTGAACTGTGGTGTTGGAGAAGACTCTTGAGAGTCCCTTGGACTGCAAGAAGATCCAACCAGTCCATACTAAAGGAAATCAGTCCTGGTTGTTCATTGTAAGGACAGATGTTGAAGTTGAAACTCCAATACTTCTGCCACTTGGTGTGAAGAGCAGACTCACCTGAAAAGACCTTGATTCTGGAAAGATTAAGGGCAGGAGGAAAAAGTGACAATAGAGGATTAGATGGTTGGTTGACATCACCGACTTAATGGACATGGGTTTGGGTGGACTCGGGAGTTGGTAATGGATAGGGAGGCCTGGCGTGCTGTGGTTCATGGGGTCACAAAGAGTCAGACACAACTGAGCGACTGAACTGAATTGAACTGTATAGAATAGAATTTATATTTAAGACCTCATCTCTCTCTCAGAGTTTTAACTGTTATGCCAGTAAAAGAAACTCCTACTAAGCACTGCAGGATAAGATTTTGCAAACAATGACTGTACGAATACAATAAACGAGTCTTGGGAAAAAGTGTCTCCTTTTAAAAAATAGCAGATAAGTAACTAAACCTCACAGATTTCCCAACTGTGTGTAGTTACAGAACCTCTACCCATCACATTAGACTTTGCTAAATAAAGAAAGTTTTCTCCATTTTAAGGATATTATTGGCCATTGCAGTTTCTCCAATGAACACACATTTTTTTTTTTTTAATATCCTCACTGTACACAAAGGAAATACCAGGAGTTGCTAGTATTTACTTTAAAGGTCATTACTTTAAAATACATGAGGTTATATCAGAAAACCTTTAGGAAAGATATCATTTGTCCAGAAATTAAAACGTTAAAAACTACTATAAATTATTTAGAAAAAGACAATTTAATAGGAAAAAAATGTTAAAAGACTCAAGGGATTCCTCATGTAAAATGACATCCAAATAGCTAATAATCATGAAAAAATGTTCCACACTGTGTCATTGAAGACAAGAATATACAAACCAAAACAGTTGAAAGTATAGAGATTTCCAGTAACAAGTTGTAATTAGAATGTAGATCACATGTAACTGTCAACTGTCATAGATGGTGAGGGTTCAAAAAAGGTTACATTTTTTTATTATATATTTTATTACATATCTTATTATCATGAGAGTGTGAGAGTATGAGATGGTTAGATAGCATCACCAACTTAATGGACATGAATCTAGCAAACTCTGAGAGATAGTAAAGGACAGAGGAGCCTGGCATGCTTCAGTCCATGGGGTTGCAAAGTCAGACATGAATTAGCTACTGAAAAACAACAATTATCTATTCAATTTGAACATGCATATGCCTTCTGAAATATACACAACAGAAATTATGCATATGTTCCAAAGTAGAAGAATGTCCCAAATAAATTAATTGTTCTGAATAGCCCCCAGTTAAAAACATTCTGTATGTCTCTTTTAGTTTGCTCCTCATGTTGCAGTAGTAAAGTAACATAGGCTGGGTATCATTTAAATTGTTTAAAACTAAAATTTAATTTCTCAGAGATGTGGAAGCAAGATAGTCCAGGATCAATGTTTTCGAAGGATTTGGTTTCTGGTGAGACTTTTCCTGGCTTGCATGTGGCTCTTTTTGTGCTGTGTTCTCACTTGGCAAATAGAGTAACAGACAGAGACAGAATATCTTCCTCTTATAAGGTGACAGTCCTATCAGATTAAGGGTGCTACCCTTAACGACTTCACTTAACCTTGATTACCTCCTAAGATCCTATCTGCAGAAACAGTCACACTGAAGATTTAGGGCTTCAGGATATGATGGGAGCATACTCCAGTATATAGCATTTATATCACCATCAAAAAAAATGAGTAAATAAATCTTTATATATTCATTCACAGGATTAATATGCATCAACAAAAATGAAGGAATTGCTGCTATATACAGCAGCTTGGACTTTAGAAATAAATAGAAGCTAGTAAAAAAGCAGTGCAACCAAAAAAAAAAAAAATAGATAGTACAACTCCATGTTTAAAAAGAGTTAGAAGTCGGAAAAGTGATTACCTTCAGTAGGACAGGACAGACTTTGGAACAGAGCACAGAGCATTTTAGAGAGCTAGTGATAATGTTTCATTTCTAACTTTGGTGGTGATTACACAGTTATATTCATTTGTGATAATCAGGCATTGCAAATCAGGTTTGTGAACTTCTCTGTTTTGTATTTTGTACTCTCCTGTTGAATATGATGGCCACTCCATTTCTTCTAAGGGTTTCTTGCCCACAGTAGTAGCTATAATGGTGTTCTGAGTTAAATTACAGGCCATTTTAGTTTGCTGATTCCTAAAATGTCAATGTTCATTCTTGTCATCTCCTGTTTGATCACTTCCAAGTTGCCTTGATCCATGGACCTAACATTCCAGGTTCCTGGGCAATATTACTCTTTACATGATCGACCAGTAAAGCTGAAGACACTGAGGTCAAATGGTTCTATGAAGAACTATATAACCTTCTAGAACTAACACCAAAAAAGATGTCCCCTTCATTATAGGAGTCTAGACTGCAAAAGTAGGAAATCAAGAGCTACCTGGAGTAAGGCAAATTTGGCTTTGGAGTACAAAATAAAGCAGGTCAAGGGCTAACAGAGTTTTGCCAAGAGGACACACTGGTCATAGCCAGCACCCTGTTCCAACAGCACAAGAAAAGATTCTACACGTGGACATCACCAGATGGTCAACACCAAAATCAGATTGATTATATTCTTTGCAGCCAAAGATGGACAAGCTCTATACAGTCAGCAAAAACAAGACTGGGAGCTGACTGTGGCTCAGTCCTGAACTCCTTACTGCAAAGTTCAGACTTAAATTGAAGAAAATAGGGAAAACCACTAGACCATTCAGGTATGACCTAAATCAAATCCCTACGATTATCCAATGGAAGTGACAAAGAGATTCAAGGGATTAGATCTGATAGACTGTCGGAAGACCTATGGACAGAGGTTCCTGACATTGTACAGGAGGTAGTGATCAAGACTATCCCCAAGAAAAAGAAATGTAAAAAGATATAATGATTGCTGAGGAAGCCTTATAAATAGCTGAAAAAAGAAGAGAAGCTAAAGGCAAAAGAGAAAATGAAAGATATACCCATTTGAATATAGAGTTCCAAACATAGCAAGAAGAGTTAAGAAAGCTTTCCTTAGTAATCAATGCAAAGAAATAGAGGAAAACAATAGAATGGGAAAGACTAAAGGTGTCTTCAAGAAAATTAGAGATTCCAAGGGAACATTTCATGCAAACATGAGCACAATAAAGGAAAGAAATGGTATGGAAGATATTAAGATGAGCAGGCAAAAATACACAGAAGAACTAAACAAAAATGATCTTCATGACCCAGATAACTATGATCTTGTGATCACTCACCTAGAGTCAGACATCCTGGAATGTGAAGTCAAGTGGGCCTTAGGAAGAATAGCTAAGAAAAAAGCTAGTGGAGGTGATGGAATTCCAGTGGAGTAATTTTAAGTACTAAAAGATGAGGCTGTGAAAGTGCTGCATTCAATATGCCAACAAACCTGGAAAACTAAACAGTGGCCCCAGGACTGGAAAATATCAGTTTCAGTCCAATCCCAAAGAAAGCGAATGCCAAAGAATGTTCAAACTAACACACAATTGCACTCATCTCACATGCTATCAAAGTAATGTTCAAAATTCTCCAAGCCAGGCTTCAACAGTACATGAACAGTGAACTTCCAGATGTTCAAACTGAATTTAGAAAAGGCAGAGGAACCAGAGATCAAATTGCCAACATCCACTGGTTCATCAAAAAAGCAAGAGAGTTCCTGCAAAACATCTATTTCTGCTTTATTGACTATGCCAGATCCTTTGACTCTGTGGATCACAACAAACTGTGGACAATTCTTAAAGAGATGGGAATACCAGACCACCTGACCTGTCTCCTGAGAAACCTGTATGAAGGTCAAGAAGCAAAAGTTAGAACTGGACATGGAACAATAGACTGGTTCCAAACCAGTAAGGAGTACATCAAGGCTGTATATTGTCACCCTGTTTATTTAACTTTTATGCAGAGTATGTCATGCAAAATGCTGGGCTGGATGAAGCACAAACTGGAATCAAGATTGCTGGGGGAAATATTAATAACTTCTAATGACACGACCATTATGGCATAAAGCAAGAAAAACTAAAGGCTGATTGATGAAAGTGAAAGAGGAAAGTGAAAAAGTTGGCTTAAAGCTCAACGTTCAGAAAACAAGATCATGGCATCCATTTCCATCACTTCATGACAAATAGATGAGGAAACAATGGATACAGTGAGAGACTGGCTCCAAAATCATTACAGATTGTGACTGCACCCATGAAATTAAAAGATGCTTGCTCCTTGAAAGAAAAGTTATGATCAACTTAGACAGCATATTCAAAAGCAGAGACATTACTTTGAAAAAAGGTCTGTCTAGTCAAGGCTATGGTTTTTACAGTAGTCATGTATGGATTTAAGAGTTGGACTATAAAGAAAGCTGAGTGCTGAAGAATTGATGCTTTTGAACTGTGGTGTTGGAGAAGGCTTTTGAGAGTCCCTTGAACTGCAAGGAGATCCAACCAGTTCATCCTAAAGGAAATCAGTCCTAAATATTCATTGGAAGGATGAATGCTGAAGCTGAAACTCCAATATTTTGGGCCTCTGATACAAAGAACTGACTCATTTGAAAAGACCCAGATGCTGGGAAAGATTGAAAGTGGGAAGAGAAGGGGATGACAGAGGATGAGATGGCTGGATGGCATCACAGACTCAATGGACTAGTGTTTGAGTAAACTCAGGGAGTTTGTGATGAACAGGGAAGCCTGGTGTCCTGCAGTCCAGTCACAAAGAGTTGGACACCACTGAGAGACTGAAAAGAACTAATACGTTTTGTATATTCTTTCAAGAGAAACTTAATATATATATATATATTTTAGAAGACCTTTAATGGCCCTTCATAGGCTTTACTTTTTATCTACTCTAAAAAGTGAAATAGTTTTTAGATCATTATCTATAACTTGAAAATTTAGCAACCCCTTTTCAATAAAGTGTGGTTCCATTTACTTTACAATCAATAAAAAGACATGTATTATCCTTCAAGGCAGTGTATACGTGTTATAAAATATCCAAGTTTTTCAAATCTACATTTTAAGACAAAAACATTTATAGTTGAATAAATTTAAGATTTCTTTCACTTTACTGTCTTCATTACTTAATGGGAAAAAATAAAAGCCTCCTGACATTTTTGTTATTTCTGATAATGAAAACAAAGCTAATATGTATGTAACCATTAACATATATTTTGACATTGTCCATATTAATATAATCATGAAATAAATTAAGATAGTTACCTGTTATAACTGTAGGTTACTTTGAAATATTCTGATTAAACACACAATTTAACTCCCACTAGGTTATGATACTTAACATTTTATATTTTCTGTCTTCTTATAACATTTCAGGTTACTGAAATATTTTTGGAGTAAAGTATCTTAATAGTCTAACTAGAAAAATAATACTTACTTTCTCAACACAACATCAATTTAATAGAAAAGAGATGAAAGAAATACTATGAATATTTTATCCCAAATGACATATTCTTTCAAGCGCATCCTCAGTTCCATATTTCAAACTGAGTCTTTCCTTTCTGGTCCTGTAACTTTTCAGCACCTGCTACAACATCCTATTTCTGTGATGCCTTCTACCCATAATTGCTTTCACATATTTTGTTGAACATTGATTGAATCATATCTTCCCTTTCAGAATCACCTCATTTCTCTGATAATTTCTGTGTTAAGAAATCTTTTTAAGCATCTGGCATATTTGTGTTGATGTTGAATTCTGTATTAGTAAGTGTACTGCTAACCAAGATGCTATAAACACAAGCTCCTTAAAGTGAGGTCATGAATTGATAGAGAGGCAAAAGAAAACAAATATTCAGAGTGAAGACTGAACTCCATATCTCTTCTCTTAATTTAATATATGCTGTGCTCTAAAGTGGAAATGTAACATGGCTCCTTATTATTCCTTAAGTATATAATGGACATATGATTTGTGCATATTTGGTTATATATATGTAAAGAAATAATTTTTAATGTGAATAGAATGCTAGATTTCTAATTTAAAGAAAATAGATATGCAACAAGTAACAAAGGTTTACTGTATAGCACAGATAACTATAGTCAATATCTTGCAATAACCTATAATGGAAAATAATCTTAAAAATAATATATGTGTGTATGTATAACTGAATCACCTTGCTGTGTACCTGAAACACAGTAAGAAAACTATACTTCAATAAAATATATATATTAAGAAAAAAAAAAAGAAGAAGAACCCTTATCTTTTCCATGACATTATTTTAACCTTGAAATATCTCATGTGTGTGTGTGTGTGTGTGTATGCTCAGTTGCTTAGCTGTCTCAGACTCTTTGCAACCCTATGGTCTGTAGCCCAAAAGGCTCCTCCTTCCATAGTATTTTCCAGGCAAGATTATTGGAGTGGGTGGCCATTTCCTCCTCCAGAGGATATTCCCAACCCAGGATGGAACCCACATCTGTGTTTCCTGCATTGGCAGGTGGCTTCTTTACAACTGAGTTTGGAAAGCCTGAACCTTCCCACAGTTGCCCTTAAATGTGTCTGAATGTTACATAAAACTAAACAAGTCAATACTTTTGGAAAAAGATGGATGAACATGCTTCAAATGCAGAGTTAAATATGTTCTTTAAAAATATTTCATCAGTGTCTGTCATTTTCTGTTTTTATGTAGTGCATTGTGTAAGTACTAGAAAATCTTACATAGGTGTAGAATCTGACATCTTCGGGAAATTGAACATTGAATTTTCATAGCAAGTTGAAGTCAAATTCTTTAACACATGTAATGTGATACACAGGGAATATTTACTGTTCAATAACCCTCAGAACTTTTACTTCCATTTGAATGGTAAGCTATAATGTAAAAATCTCACTGTGGTCTGACATCAGTTTCCAGAGTCCCCTGTAAATATAGTGTTTGAAACTTCATAGCTGAAATGGGACTGCATATTCCATGCAGGTAAGCAGGTGAAACAGATGGTCAGAAAAGTGACTCCTTATTTATAAGAAGATCTAAAACACAGACATTAAAGTCCTTGTGGATTTGTTTGTTTTTAAGAAAATCATATCTTTTTAGAAGAACGGAACTATTGTTTTTGGTTGCTGGAGAGACCAGAAAAGTTCAGATGAATCATCACTGAATCATTATCAAATCTGAACTCATTATTATCTTCTTCAGCTGCACAACATCACCCACCACTTCCTCTGTCCTTCCTGGAAAATCACCACTGCCTTCCTCTCCATTTTTCTCTCTTCAGGCCAGAGAGGAATTGGAACTGTTACAGACACACTGCTCCCTCCTCACTCATATTCACTTCACCTTACTTTAATTCTTACTTTCTGTCTCAAAAGCCATCTCATTTCTACAATGTAATAATTGGTGGCATCATGCAGACCCTTTTCATTTTTAAATTAAATCTACAGTATTATATAATTTATAGTTGTATAATATAGTATTCACAATTTTTTAAGGTTTTAACCCATATATACTGTTCATGGGGTTCTCAAGGCAAGAACACTGAAGTGGATTGCCATTCCCTTCTCCAGTGGACCGCGTTTTGTCAGGCCTTCAGCTGCTCAGTGTAGTCGGATTATATGTCTGGCATCCTCGTTCCACTGCTGATCCTCACTGAACGTATAAAAGTTCACTGGCTGTCAGGTGTCAGGCAATTGGGGGTCACGGAAAAGGCCTTCTTGAAGGGCCTGGGAGTGGGTCCAGGGAAGGCTGGAGTGAATGCTGGAAGAATACCAGGAAAACCACAGGGGTGTGGGCACTCACCTAGAGTCAGACGTTTTGGAGTGTGGAGTCAAGTGGGCCTTAGGAAGCATTACGACAAACAAAGCTAGTGGAAGTGATGGAACTCCAGGTGAGCTACTTCAGATCCTTAAAGATGATTCTGTTAACATGCTGCGCTCATAGTACCAGCAAATTTGGAAAACTCAGCAGTGGCCACAGGAATGGAAAAGGTCAATTTTCATTCAAATCCCAAAGAAAGGCAATGCCAAAGAATGTTCAATTACTGTACAATTGCTCTTACTTCACATGCTAGCAAGATTATGCTCAAAATTCTTCAAGTTAGGCTTCAGTAGTATGTGAACTGAGAACTTCACAGATGTACAAGCTGGATTTAGAAAAGGCAGAGGAGCCAGAGATCAATATTTCAACATATACTGGATCATAGAAAATACAAGGGAATTAAAAAAAAAAGTCTACTTCTGCTTCACTGACTACACTAAAGCCTTAACTCACAAGCTGGAATCAAAATTGTCAGCAGAAATATCCACAACCTCAGATATGCAGATGATACCACTTTAATGGCAGAAAGCAAAGAAGAACTAAAGAGCCTCTTGATGAAGGTGAAAGAGGAGAGTGAAAAAGCTCATTTAAAACTCAATATTCAAAAAATTAAGATCATGGCATCAAGTCCAATCACTTAATGGCAAATAGATGGGGGAAAAGTGGAAGTGGTGTTAGATTTCATTTTCTTGGGTTCCAAAATCAATACAGATGGTGACTACAGCCACAAAATTAAGACTTGCTCCTTGGAAGAAAAGCTATGACAAATCTCAATAGTGTATTAAAAAGCAGAGACATCACATTGCGTGAATGCATCAAATCTTCTGTATCCATTCATCTGTTGATGGATACCTAGGTTGCTTTCATATAGTGACACTCATTAATAATGCTCCTATGAAAGTTTCTTGGAGTGCATGTTTTTGTTTTTGTTTTGTTGGATATACACCTAGGAGTGAAATTACTCTAATATTTTTATTTTTTTGAGAAATCCCCATGCTGTTTTTCCACAGTAACCACACCAACTTACATTTCCACCAACAGTGTATGAAGGTTCTTTTCCCTGGATCCTTGATAATATTTATTATTATTATTATTATTATTGATGATAACCATTTGACAGGTCTGAGGTGACAGCTCATTGTGGTTTGATTTGAATTTCCCTGAAAATTAGCAATGGTGAGCATCTTTTCATGTGCCTGTTGGCCTTCTGCATTTTCTCTTTGGAAAAATATCTATTCAGGTCTTTTGTCCATGTTTTAATTGGGCTGTTTGTATGGTTTTAATTTTTAGTTGTATGAGCCATTTAAATATTTTGTGTTTTATCCGACTATTGGTCATATGACTTGCAAATATTTCCTACCATTAAGTAAGTTGAGTTTTCATTTTATCAAAAGTTTCCTTTGTTGTGCAAAAGCTTTTACGTTTAATTAAGTCCCATTGGTTTATTTTTGCTTATATTTCTTTTGCTTTTGGAGATGGTATAACCAGGAAGGGTTAATTTTGACTCCATGCTGGATCTATTTCTATGACTTTAACCCTTGTTTTCTCTGTTTTTGCTGTTATAATCATACATAGTGGCCTGACCCAGAGAAGCCTGCCCCCTCTACCTGAAGTTTAAAACTAAAGTGACTTTGTTTAGCTCACAGGGAGATAATTTGACCCTGCCTCCCTGTGAATAACTGTACAAAAAGAGAAGGAATTACTACATCCACCTGCCAGAGGCTTTCCATTCTAGAAGGTATTTGCAAGAATTAAACAGTCTTTTTATTTTGCTTCTTCACCTGCCCTAATCTTTGATCCACAAAAAAAGCAGGCATCCAGGCCCCCAAAGACAGTTATTTTGAGGCATTAGTTTATCATCTTCTTGGTCAGCTGTCTTGCCAAATGAAGTTCTCTTCCTTGCCTTAATACTTTGCCCCCCAGATTAACTGGCCTTTCCTACAGTGAGCAGAGGGAGCTTGGCTCAGTATCAATAGGTCAAAGGAAATATTAATAAAGTTTAAATTAAAGTCTGTTCTGCTTATGTTCACCTCTAGAACTTTCATGGTCTGACATTTAAGATTTGTCATTGTTTACATTAATTTTAAAAATATTATTATTATTATTTTACTTTACAATATTGAATTGGTTTTGCCATACATCAACATGAATCCATCACGGGTGTACATGTGTTCGCAATCCTGAACCCCCCTCCCATATCATCCCTCCCCATATCATCCATCTGGGTCACTCCAGTATACTAGCCCCAAGCATCCTGTATCCTGTATCAAACCTAGACTGGTGATACATTTCTTATATGATATTATACATGTTTCAATGCCATTCTCCCAAATTATTCCACTCTCTCCCTCTCCCACAGAGTCCAAAAGACTGTTCAATACATCTGTCTCTTTTGCTGTCTTGCATACAGGGTTATCGTTACCATCTTTCTAAATTCCATATATATGTGTCAGTATACTGTATTGGTGTTTTTCTTTCTGGCTTACTTCACTCTGTAAAATCGGCTCCAGTTTCATCCATCTCCTTAGAACTGATTCAAATGTATTCTTTTTAATGACTGAGTAATACTCCATTGTGTATATGTACCACTGCTTTCTTATCCATTCATCTGCTGATGGGCATCTAGGTTGTTTCCATGTCCTGGCTATTATAAACAGTGCTGTGATGAACATTAGGGTACATGTGTCTCTTTCAATTCTGGTTTCCTTGGTGAGACATTCAGGATTTTAATTCATTTAGAACTTATTATCATTCATTTTTAGGACTTTTGAATAGGTAGCTGGTCTTCATATCAGTTTTCTAGGTTTTCTTATCTTCAGAAAATCTATAGTGCCACTTCCAAACTCTGATTCTTAAATGCATCTTGTGTATGTTACTGAAATGTTTAACATGTATCAATGACATTTGATCACCTATTATAAAATCTAGGTTTTCTTAGATAACCCTGTTTTCTTATGTTCCTCTATTATTTTATATAATTGTCAAAGGGCTTACTTCTGCTTCTTCATGTGTGGCCTTGATTTCTAATTATCAATAACTCCATGTTATTCTCTGAGTATATCATACCTCTAATTCTATGGATAACTTATGTTGAGTCTGTAATATTAGATTAAGTTAGTTTCAATTTGAAGAAACAAACCATTCTAGTAACCTTCAAGAGACGTAATACAGGAAAGTAAGTGTTTACACTATCATTGGGAGTGCTCAAGAAGATTTTAGGCCAGGCCTTCACAAGTGTCCATCTCTCTCCCCTGATTGCACTACTCTATCTATTTGATATACTCAAATTTTATCTTTTAAGAGTCATCTAAAGCATCAGCCCTGCTCTGAATTCCTCAGGGCAACTTGAACACACTGACTTTCTGTCACATTCTGTATATATCTTCATTATGATAATTCACATAAATTATTGTAGTATTATAATCACTTCTTCACTTAGGACTTAGTCATCATCAAGGCTTAAATATGAGCCTCTGTGAAGGTACATATTATTTTGTTTTCAACTAAACATGTAAACATCTATGGCCTAAATGAGTACTTGAAAGAAAACAGGATTTATAAAAATATGTGGCATGCTTATTAAGGGATTTCCATGCTGGTCTCCATGGTGGCTGTGTCAGTTTACATTCCCAACAGTGTAGGAATGTTCCCTTATCTCCACATTCTCCCCAGCAATTATTGTTTGTATATTTTTGATGATGGTCATTCTAATGGGTGTGAGGTAATACCTCATGGTAGTTTTGATTTGTATTTCTCTAATAATTAGTGATGTTGAGTGTTTTTTCGTGTGCCTCTTGGCCATCTGTATGTCTTCTTTGGAAAATGTCTTTTTAGAACTTTCAACCATTTTTTGATTGGGTTATTTGTTATTTTTGATATTGAGCTGCATTAGTTGTTTTTGTAATTTAGAGATTAATCCCTTATTTTGGTCACTTTGTTTACAAATATTTCCTCCCATTCTGTGGTTTTTGTTGTTGTCTTTATTTTGTTTGGTTGATAGTTTCCTTTTAAAAAACAAAAAAAAAATAGAGCTACCTAGGATCTAGCAATCTCACTTCTGGGACTCAGAGACAGCCATACTGAACCTACTTAAAAAACAGAAATTGAGTTACAGGTAAGAAAACAAACTATGGTTACCAAATGGGAAAGGAGAGTTAGGGATAAATTTGGAGATTCATTCACACAGTGTATAAAATAGATAACTAAGAACCTAAAAGTATAGCACAGGGAACCCTATTTAACACTGTTTAATGACTTAGAGGGGAATACAATGTGTGTGTGTGCTAAGTTGCTTCAGTCATGTCTGACTCTGCAGTCCCATGGATGATAGCCCACCAGGCTCCTCTGTCCATGGGATTCTCCAGGCAAGATACTGGAATGGGTTGCTGTGCCTTCCTCCAGGGATCTTCCCAACTCAGGGATTGAGCCCACATAGCTTACATCTACCTTCATTGGCAGGCAGGCTCTTTACCACTAGCACCACCTGGGAAGCCTATATATGTATATAAAGCTAATTCACTTTGCTGACTAAAACAACAATGTAAATCAACTACACCCCAATTTAAAACAATTAATGAAAAATATGAAGAAGAAAAGAAACCATACCAAAAAAGAATAAATGAATTAAAATATATTGAATAAATAAGTTGATTAAGAAATGTTGAATGCTTATCAAAAGCAATAATATAATAAGTATGTGTAAAAGCCAAAGTCAGCAACTACTGGCTTTGTTACTACTCAATGCATGATAAAGAAAACATTTCATGTTTTATATACTGGGCATTTGAATTTTTTTTTTTTAATGAGAAAAATTGTATTATAATGCAAACAAAACCAAAGGCTACCACACTTGAAGGGTGGAAAATTGCTTGGTCAAACAATTTGAGTGTTAACCATATACAAGTCTAATCTTTAAGATTTCATAATGATCAAACTTTAATAAATGAAATCTGCAAGACAGTTGGGTTCTTGGAAATATCACATGAGTTTTTCTTGATTTACCATGCATATGTAGCACACTGTCTGATGTTATTTGGCCCTATTCAGCCCCTATCTGGGGCTAAATATCTAATAGCTGGGACTTCCCCAGTGGTGCTAGTGGTAAAGAACCTGCCTGCCAATGCAGGAGATGAAAGATGTGGGTTTGATCCTGGGTTGGGAAGATCCTCTGGAAGAGGGCATGGTAACTCACTCAAGTATTCATTTCTGGAGAATCCCACAGACAGAAGAGCCAGGTGGGTTGCAGTCCATAGGATCTCACAGAGTTGGACATGACTGAAGTGATTTAGCATGCACACATGCATCTAATAGTTGAATAAAGGAATAAACTGAATAATGACTAAATTTTAAAAATATGTATTATTAAAAAATTTAGTGAAGAGGAANGTGGGTTGCAGTCCATAGGATCTCACAGAGTTGGACATGACTGAAGTGATTTAGCATGCACACATGCATCTAATAGTTGAATAAAGGAATAAACTGAATAATGACTAAATTTTAAAAATACGTATTATTAAAAAATTTAGTGAAGAGGAAGATGTTTGATGACTAAAAGAAGATATTAACTATTTTTGTATAGTATTTAAAAATTATTGCATTTCTTTTAATTTTTATTTCCATTTATTTCACTACACAGTGCATTTTCTTTTTTGTTTGAGACCAATTACTTTATCTTTATATTTACTAACACACTAGAGGAAAGTTTGTGGGTTTGTAAATAAAATCTCAAAAGTTTTTCTCAGCATTAGTGGGTATATTGAGAGACAGAGGGAGATCAGACTCATGTGCTAATGGAAGGTGAAGCAAAGGAGGAAATATATCTTTCAAAGTCTGGTGACATAGATTTTTTCCCATGTATTTAATAAACAAAAAATTATTGCTAGAGTATTTTTTAACCAGTTGCAGTGAAGAGACAATAAAACTTTAAATTATTTTAGCCACGTCAAAGTCTCTCAATCGTGTCTGACTCTCTCCGACCTCATGGACTAAACAGTCCATGGAATTCTCCAGGCCAGAATAATTTACTGGGTAACCTTTTCTTTCTCCAGGGGATCTTCCCAACTCAGGGATCAAATCCAGGTCTCCTGCATTGCAGGCGGATTCTTTAAGCCACAAGGGAAGACTTAAATTATTTTAAAATGCCTCCAAATGAATTTTTGGTATATAAAATAGTTCTGATCCCTTTTGGGTACTATTCTGGAGCTGATTTTGAGAAAGTAACAGCTAGGTATGACATACATATGTTAATATATATTAACACCATGTTTGTAATGAATTGCATTAGAGTATTTGAAAGTTGAGAGTGCTAAATTTAAGTATGCTTGATCTTTATGTTTGAATACTAGTGCTTTTGTTTGCTTCTCAGTATGACCATATATTTAAATATAATAAGCACTAGAACATACATACACTTTCAAGGACTGGCTTAATAGGAAATAATTTCCTAACAGCTTCAGCCAAATAGAGTTTTAAGCATGAAGTATTATACAGTTTTTTCTACTCTAAATTTCACGTTAGACACACAAGTTGTTTCTAAGGGAAGTAAATTTTTCTTTTCTATGAGCAATTTTACTGAGTTTATCTTCATGACTTAGAAGACTTGCTTTCCTTGGGAGAAGAAAAAGAAAGAGCTTGCTCACACATTTTTCTCCTCTAACATTTAACAGCTCTAATTAGGGTAATAATCTCTCTTTATGGGAATTGCAAAGAAAAGGAGGACAATGCAACTCCAAAGAAGTATTATTAAAATGTCAGCCTCAAAAAAGCCATATATTTTAAAGCAGTCAGTTTCCTTGTCTTCAGCATTACTTCCTCTTACCCATCTTACAGATAGAAGTCTTTTAGCTACTTATTTATATCTTTATAATAAAAGAAGTATACATTATCTGTTGTGCTATTTTGTAGACTTATTATTTTAAATTAAAAGTTTTAATACAAGAATGGATGACAGATGACATGCCAAACATGATGACAGTGTTACATTCGTATATTAAATTATTTTTTATTTTATATGATTTTAGACAAACAGATTACAATGGAGAACTAAAAATGGAAAATGTCAAGAACTAAAAAAAAAAAATGTGCTCTTGAAGAGTCTAATATAGGCAGGAGTCACAAATGTAAAACTTAAGTCCTTTATAATAAAATGTTGTGGCAGGAAGCTATTGTAGTTTTATAGGAAGCTATTGTAGTTGTTATATAACTAAAGCCATTATAGAATCAGATTTGAGAAAATTTTATACAGTTGGGAAGAAAAAGAATATCTGACAGGAAGAAAGCTTTCTGAATGGAGAGGAGAATATGTAACATTCTCCAAATATTCAAATGAAAGTGAAGAAAAAAATTGAGATCCACTCTTAATAAAGAAGAGAGAAGCACTGACAAGTTTCATGAATAACACTGGTTTGAATTAATCAGGTAAAGATATATTTCCTGTACAGATGAGACTATCAGATATTATGTAGAAATTTCTCTTAATAATTTAATTAATCACGAACATATTCCTTATATTAGTATATATTTATCTTAATACAATGGGGAAAATATTAGAAATAATTAAGAAAGATTTTCATCAGAAAATATTGGCCACGAAGAAAATATTTTCACTAAGCACCAGAAAGGGTTTCATCATCTTGTTAAAGAAAATGATCTCCTCACAGCTCATAAAATATATCTGCTTGGCACTAACTAATTATGATACGAAATGAAGAAAATAAGTTTAGTTAAAGGAAAATAGTGAATTGAGCTTTGTTAAATCCCCAAGTAAATATAAAGTTAGTAAGCTATTTGTTCTTTTTAGAATACGCCATTTGTTTTTGTTCTGTCATTCAAAGAATTCAATCAAGTGTGTTAAATGTCATCTGATTATTGATATTTTAAAAATGTTTTTCTATCCCAGTGAGTTGAAGAGCAAGCTATCTAAATTATTTTTTGCATCAGAAATCTGCAATGATTAGTGTGTTACAGTCAGAAAGGATTATATTATGCACAATATTATATGACTACAAAGAAATGTCTCAGAGCTACTGCAGTTAAGAGAAAGTTAATATATTCCAGATTCTCAAGAATTCTCAGACTAGGTATTCCATTATTCATATCATGTTGTATTATATTATGTTGTCTTATGCTGTATTTTCTTGGATTCACAAGTATCTGAAAGTATATTTTGACAAATTAAGAACTACTTTATAAGACTTGTTTAACAATTTAAGATGAAGCATGATGTTGCTATTTAGTTGCTAAATTGTGTCCAACTCATTTTCAACCCCGGGGGCTGTAACCCGCCAGGCTCGTTTGACCATGCGATTTCCCAGGCAAGAAGACTGGAGTGGGTTGCCTTTTTCTTTTTTTTTTTTCCTCCAGGGGATCTTCTCCACTCAGGGATTGAACCCTTGACAGACGATGAGATGGTTGGATGGCATCACGAACTGGATGGACACGAGTTTGAGGAAGCTCCAGGAGATGTTGTTGGACAGGGAAGTCTGGCATGCTGCAGACGGTCGCAAGGAGTCCAACAGGACTGACTGAACTGAACTAAACTGAACTCAACTCCTGCTCTGGCAAGTGGATTCCTTACCACTGAGTCACCAAAGAAATACATGATAAAGCATACTTTTAGCTATTTCTGAAATTCTCCCTTTAATAATGCATAGCTCTAGGGCACATATGAATCTGCAATGCTAAAATCAGCAGGACATTAAAAAACAAACATAAAAAAAAACAACAAACTATATTTGAAAGGTGAATGATTCTTGAAGAGTCAAGCTTTTTTTCAACTTCGGTTGTTGGAGACACTCATAAAACTAACTGGAAAGTAACTCAGTAAAAATCTTAAGATATTCTTCATGTCTTTAAGGCATGTCTTCATTCTTTGAGACAGCATCCTGTGAGTCTTCTCACAGAAAGTTAATTTATTTTTTGTTGTTGTTGTTAAATATAAATTTATTTATTTTAATTGGAGGTTCATTACTTTACAATATTGTATTGGTCCTGTTTCTAACCAGCCTGCCTTCAGTTTNGACCCAGCAATCCCACTGCTGGGCATACACACCAAGGAAACCAGAATTGAAAGAGACACATATACCCCACTGTTCATTGCAGCACTGTTTATAATAGCCAGAACATGGAAACAACTTAGATGTCCATCAGCAGAAGAATGGATAAGAAAGCAGGGGTACATACACACAATGGAGTATTACTCAGACATTAAAAAGAAGACATTTGAATCAGTTCTAATGAGATGGATGAAACTGGAGCCAATCATACAGAGTGAAGTAAGCTAGAAAGAAAAACACCAATACAATATACTGACACATATATATGGAATTTAGAAAGATGGTAATGATGACTCTGTATGTGAGACAGCAAAAGAGACACAGATGTGTAGAACGGACTTTTGGACTCTGAGGGTGGGATGATTTGGGAGAATGGCATTGAAACATGTATACTATCATGTAAGAAATGAAGCGCCAGCCTATGTTCGATACAGGATACAGGATGCTTGGGGCTGGTGCATGGGGGTGATCTAGAGAGATGATATGGGGTGGGAGGTGGGAGGTAGGAGGGGGATTCAGGACTCGTATACACCCGTGGCGGATTCATGTCAATGTATGGCAAAACCAATACAGTATTGTAAAGTAAAATAAAGTAAAAATAAAATTAAAAAAAAAAAGATAAGATAATCCTTTGGATTTATAAAACAGAAATTAATCCAGTGTGAAAGAATAGCCGTCAAAGGCAAAATTCTTCACTACTTACAATTATCTAAGTATTTATCAGGCTTACCACCTACATTCTTAAATTGCCATTCTTGAGGACCAAAAATAAGCCTAATTGTGTTTACATTTACATCACATTTTTCTTTCTGAAGTCTTTCATTTGGCATTAGAAACACTTGTTTCAGTCAACTCATTATTATGGAAGTGCTTTTAAGGAGATATATGCATGACACAACTTCTCACCTTTATAGATAGGAACTGGAAATAGATGTTAATTTGCTAATTGCTATTCCCTTCTCTCCAATCTGGGAACTTGTCATTTGATTTACAAATCATCAGGTTCAATCCCATTAATTGAGTTATTTTGGAATACACTCATTCCTTATAGGAACCCAGCAAATTATTTTTAATTTTTAATTTAAATTTATTTAATTGGAGGCTAATTACTTTACAATATTGTGTTGGTTCTGCCACACATCAACATGAATCCACCGTGGGCGTACACATGTTCCCTATCCTGAACCACCCTCCCACCTCCCTCCCCGTACCATCCCTCCGGGTCTTCCCAGTGCACCAGTCCCAAGGATCCTGTATCAAATCTGGACTGGTGATTCATTTCTTATATGATATTATACATGTTTCCATGCCATTCCCTCAAATCATCTCACCCTCTTCCTCTTCCACAGAGTCCAAAAGACTGTTCTATACATCTGTGTCTCTTGCTGTCTCGCATACAGGGTTATCATTATCATCTTTCTAAATTACATATATATGCATTAGTACACTGTATTGGTGTTTTTCTTTCTGGTTTACTTCACTCTGTATAATCGGTTCCAGTTTCATCCACCTCATTAGAACTGATTCAAGTGTATTCTTTTAAATGGCTGATTAATACTCCATTGTGTATATGTACCACTGCTTTCTTATTAATTCATCTGCTGATGCACATCTAGGTTGCTTCCTTGTCCTGGCTATTATAAACAGTGCTGCAATAAATATTGGGGTACACGTGTTTCTTTCAATTCCGGTTTGCTCAGTGTGTATGCCCAGCAGTGGGATTGCTGGGTCATAAGGCAGTTCTATTTGCAGTTTATTAAGGAATCTCCACACTGTTCTCCATAGTGGCTATACTAGTTTGCATTCCCACCAACAATGTAAGAGGGTTCCCTTTTCTCCACACCCTCTCCAGTATTTACTGCTTGTAGACTTTTGGATCACAGCCACTCTGACTGGCATGAAATGGTACCTCATTGTGGCCTTGATTTGAAATTCTCTGATAATGAGTGATGTTTTTAAATATATCAATGCAATATACCCTGTTTCCGGGGTCTTTGAAAACAGTCTTATATGGCTATGTCAAAATCACTATCTGTTCAAGAACTTTTATAAATAAAATTCTTTTTTCTTACATATGAATAGTTGAGACCAGTTAGTTTTTTCTATTCTTTCCATCATTGTTTAAATAAATCACGTAAGAGCTCTTTGTTACAGTAAATGAATAAGAATCACAATTTAATTATAGTGTAAATATAAAACACATAAAATAGACATCCTTTAAGGGACGTCTATTTGAAATACAGATTGTTTATTTTGTTTACAGAACTTACATCAAGGTTTATAAAAGGACCATATTTTGTGACTCTCTAAATATATTACCTACTAGTCTTGTTGATGAAAAGTAGCGATAATAGCATTCTATTAGATAGTGTGGTTTCCCTGGTGGCTCCGTGGTAAAGAATCTGCCTGTCAATGCAGGAGACACAGGTTCATTCCCTGGGTTGGGAAGATCTCCTGGAGAAGGAAATGACAACCCACTCCAGTATACTTGCCTGGGAAATTCCATGGTCAGAGGAGCCTGATAGGCTCCAGTCTATGGGGATGCAAAAGAGTCTGACAACCAACCAACCAACAGTAGATAGTATAGAGTTCATACTTACTCTAAAACTTCTAGAATATATATTTGTTTTGATTTTGAACTTTAAAGATGTCTTTTTGCATTAACAGCTTTATTTCAGGTTAAAGGCATATTGTTAAAGTGGGAGTTAAAACCTATCTTTTCAACACTGTGCTACAGAACAGAAAGATGTTTAAAATACATGCTTCTATTTTTATCGGTATGTATTGCATTCACCCAGGAACTGAAGACACACTTTTTTCAACTCTGGTTGTCAAACACTAATCCTGAAAATATCCTTGTAATTTGCTCTGCTGTTTAATTAAAATGACAATTAAGTCTTATCCACTGTTCATAACACGAGGGAAAAATGACAACAAGCTGAAACACCTCTTACTCCTCAAATGAATGTACACTCTTATGTTGGCTATGATTATTAGTCCAGTGAATTCCTTTTATGGTAATCTGCTTTCAACTTCCTCTAATAGTATTAAAGATATGATAATAATACTTTATATAGCACATTGTGGTTTTCATGTCACTATTAAATACATTTTATTATAGTCTTCTAATAATCACACAAAATGCACTTACTAATAATTTCTACTGTATCACCCAATAAACATTTGAAGAGACTGATGATTCAATGAGAGTACACAATACGCTCCATGCAAGGAAACTTTCTTTAGCAAGTGGAAAGTCATAATTATAGCCAGAATCTCTTGCTGCAACTTATCCTAGTGTTGTTTCAGTAAATTGCCCTCACTTTAAAGACAGAAAAGAAAATCTCTTTTTCAGTTAAGCTTTCTAGAAAAGGAAGACATTGGGGAAAAAAAAGACTAACTTCAGTCAAGCTGAAGGAAATTTCAGCTTGGTCAGACCTGAGATATAGGACTTGCGCAAATGTAAAAGCTGTGTGGCAAACAAAAGACTAAACATGAGTAATTATTGTGCTTCCCAGGTGGTGCTAGTGCAGGAGACATAAGAGATATGGGTTTGATTCCTGGGTCAGGAATATCGTTTTGATGGGGGCATGGCAACCCACTCCAGTATTCTTGCCTGGAGAACCCTCATGAATAGAGGAGCCTGGGGAGCTAAAGTCCACCGGGTTTCACAGAGTTGGACATGACTGAAATGACTTAGCATGCATATAAGCGATTATTAACTAGTTATCTGGCACTGAGCAAGTGCTCAAATGTAAATCTTCAATTCTATTACCTATTAAATTGAAGTACTGCTGCAATAATCTATACCTGATGTGAAATTCTATGGATCAAAAGCAGAACTAATTGAGTCCCAGGTATTGCCTTCATCTGGAAAATCAGATATTTTGTCAGTAATATCAACAATACTTAATGATTGGTTATTGAGCACTTAATACATACCAGACAGCATGCTAAAGCCTGTTCATTCATTTAGTTATTGAAGATACATAAATGAGGTACATTATTATCTTCACATTATGTGTGAGGAGAATAAAATTTCAAGTTTAGGTAACTGAACCCTAAATCACTCAGCTGGCAGATCATATGAAACCAGAATTTGAAATCAGTTTTTTTCCTTGCTTTGAAGATTCTGCTCTTAATTAAATATCTGTTTTTTTTTTCTCTCTCTCTTTTTGTGATTGTAGTCTTAAAATACTATTTTAATGCTTCTTAATTTTTTGAAAGAGATTATTAATTCATCTGGCAGGTGTGCATGCTAAGTTGTGTCAGTTGTGTCTGATTCTGTGCAACCCTATGGACTGCAGCCCACCAGGGTCCTCTGTCCATGGGATTCTCTAGGCAAGAATACTGGAGTGGGTTGCCATGACTTCGTCTAGAGGGACTTTCCAACCCAGTGATAGAACCCAGGTCTCCTGTATTTCAGTTTAATCTGCTTAAAATAAAAATATAAATGCAAAATATTTCAGAATGCTTAATTTTCTATTATTCATCTGTGGCATCAATGTGACTTTGAATTAATTTTTGTCAGGGAAAAAGTTTTAATAGAATGACTACTATTTACATATGAATTGAGAATTTGACCTTGTTCATACAAAATTAATTTATAAATGGACTTCAAAAATTCTATGGTGATTTTAATGAACACATAGTAAGAACATTATTGCTATTAATTTTTGCACTATCATTTATTTAAGTCAATAATTAATTATTTAAGCAGTTTTTGATTGACAGAATGATTGAGAAGATAGTGCAGCCATGTCTTGGCTATTGTAAACTCTGTTGCCATAGATGTTGGGATACATGTATGTTATTGAGTTGGTGTTTTTATCTTTTCTACATATATACCCAGGAGTGGAATTGTTGTCTCATATGGTAGCTAATTTAGTTTTATGGTGAAATATCCTATTGAATTGATATACCACAGTTTGTTCATCCATTCACCTACTGAAGGGCATTTCTGGAATTTTTCCTTTTTTTTTTTTCCCACAACTGCTAAAAATATTTGTGTTTAGTTCCTTGAGTAGACTTCAGTTTTTAATTCAGTTGGTACATACCTAGGTATATGATAACTGGAACATGTTAGACTATGTTTAGCTTTATATGAAACTGCCAAATTGTCTTCCAAAGTGGATGTACCATCTGGCATTCATATCAGCAGTGAATGAGAGTTCCTGTTGCTCCATAGCCACTGTAGCAATTGGTATTATCAGGTTTTTGTTTTGTTTTTATTTTTAATTTTAGCTATTCAATAGGCATGCAGTATCTAATTTAATTCGAAATTCACTAATGGCATGATTCTGGGCATCTTTTCATGTTTGTCATCTATGCATCTTCATTAGTAAAGTGTCTGTTTAGATCTGTTGCCCCCCTTTGAGATTAGTTTCTTTTCCTATTATTCATTTTTAAGAGTCCTTCTATATTTTAGATACAGGTTCTTTATAAGATATGTAATTTGTAAAATTTTAATTCTAGTTTGTGGCCTGTCTTTTTATTCTCCTAAGACAATATAATATCTAATAAAAGCATTATTGGATGCCTCACACATTTCAGTAAAAAAAACATCATTATCATCTTTTAGATGATAATGACTTAAATGATAATGACAACTTAAATGACTTATCATCATTTAAGTTAATAATTGCTGAAAGTAGTATAAAAGAGAGCTCCAAATTGTTTTTTTTTAATAAAATTACAGCCTCTAATATTGTAACTTATTTTATCCCAAAGATTCATGACAAAATATTTAAGATCTCAGGAAGAAGATTATAAATCTGCATTGGACATAAGTATATATTTTATAATCTACGTATCATGTACATATATATAAAGAAGTTAGCACAAACTTTCTGTTATGTATTTAACATTGATATTATATTAAATATATGGTATAATAGTACAGTGTTTTCTCATCATTTGTTTGAGAAGCAAGAGCAGCATCAAAGCATTACTACAAATTTAAGCTATCATTCGATTCAAACTAGACCTCTACCATTTGTTAAAAAGAAGATAACCAGGGGTAAGTCTAACTGCAATCCCTAAATTTTCCAATTTCCAAATAATTTATCAGGTCAGAGTACCTCACAAAATATTTGATGGTTAAACTCTCAAGCCACAGAGTTTCTTGGGTTCAAATTTCTACACTTAGCAGCTGGGTAGTGAAGCAAAATTTGCCTCCCTGAAATGTGTCTCTTGGCATAAGGATTAATTTAGACTGTGCTTTGCTTTTTTTTTTTTTTTTTTTAAGAAACAGAAGACCTGGAAAGTTTTCAAAATTTATGCCTTAGATATTATGAGCTCAGAAAGAAGAATATAAATATCCGCTGAACATACACATTTACTTTGGCCACATGATGGCGAAGAGTCAACTCATTGAAGAAGACCCTGGTTCTGAGAAAGATTGAGAACAGGAGGAGAAAGGGGCAACAGAGGATGAGATGTTTGGATGGCATCACTGACTCAATGGACATGAGTTTGAACAAGCTCTGGGAGTTGGTGAAGGACAGGGAAGCAAGTCAGACAGTGAATTAAGAGACTGAACAAGATCTAAACCTGTGTTTTTCCATTTCCCTGTGGATTGCCTTCTTTCTCTTTGAAGTCTCAAAGTCCCCATACACTTTTGTTTTAAGCTGAAGGTGGTATTTAAAGCAAGGATTTTGGCCATTTTTAAAAGTTACTCAGTTTTTCCCAGGTCTCTCCCATGTGTACATGTTATTAATCTTTTGTTTGATTTTTCTCCTATTAACCTGTCTCGTGCCAGTTTGATTCTTAGAACACCAAGAACTTAGAAGGGTAGGGGAGAATTTCTTCCTGCCTGAAAGTGTATGACCTTAGACAAATTACTTAACCTCTCTGTGCTTCAGGGGTAAAATAATGATGATAATCTACCTGATTTATAGATTACAGTAAGGATTGAAGTAAAGTGTTAAGAATAAAGTGTTGCTAGTCACCTTATATAGTTGTAAAGTATTTAGTTAGAATCTCCCATCTTAATATTTGAAGCTGGAATCATGGTCTAACAACTTTAGTATCACCTGCAAATTTGTTGGAACTATAGAATCTGAGACTCCACCCCTGATTCATGAAACAAGACCTGTGATTTGCATTTGAACAAGATCCCCAGTTGAATCCTGTGTGACTTGTTTTGAGAAGCACTGCCAGGCATTCTTTCTCTCTAGCTCATTCATCTCCATCAGACTTTTTCTGTTAGTTTTGATTTCATAGGCCTTTGGTTTCAGATTTATGAGGTTACAAATAGTTAATCTAATAAATTACAGCAATACTGTATATCAATCGGGAATAATACATTGATGATGAAATTAGGAGAGCATCTGACCTCTTTTATTGCAATCAGTGTGTTTTTTTTCCAAATTGAGTTAAACAATGATAAGAAGTGTGCTATTTCTTGGCATTTTTTAATTGAAAACATATTCAATAAAAAAAAAAATCAGTTAACAGCTGAAAATATGTTTTGTATAGCCCCTTAACCTTAACTAAGCAGCTGTTTCCCCATCAATTGGTAAGTAGTTCTTCAATGATACATTTTGATAAGAATAGATAAACTGGTGCATTGTTACCATTACAATGGAAAATATTAACAATTTTCTTTTTCTACTTTAGTACAATGTTTTATTTTCCTGTGCTTTGTAGCTTCTAGATGAAGATTTCAGGTGAATTTTCTTCTGTTTATTTTTATTATTTTCTTTCTTAAAATATTATAATACTTAGCCTACCTTGTGATAAATAATCAGAATTATTCCTTGATGACAGTTGTACAAATTTAAAAGTCGATCTAATGAAGTATCAAGGTTTTCCCAGCAAGGTTGAAGGGAACACTCACCTTGAAATCACAAATACCTGGCTTCTAGCCCCATTGCTTCCTCTGATTTGGTGCGCAACCTTCCAGAACCCATTAATCATGGAAAGACTCAGTTTTCTCTTTCATAAAGTCTTGAAGCTCCAGGAGAAAGGTGCTTTTAAAGCGACTTCTAGAGCAACTATTCTATTTTTCCATGAATCTTTTAAGTCAAAATAATACATGAAATGATCTCCCTGTACCTGTCACAAGTTTCTACCTGTAGCTTTTTCAACTTGTGCTAATTGGACTGAAGATTGACTGAGCAAAACATTCATTTTTGTTCCTTTACCTGATACACATCACTAAACAAATTTCAAGTAACTTCTGGGACATTTTGATATTAAAGATAAAGATCACACATATGGATGGTGAATGAATTGCCACAAACTAATTTTCTGAGCCACCAGGGAATCCCAACTTTTGCAACACTTACTCCCAAAACTATGTGTACTTCAAAAAATTGGATAATTTATACCAAACAAATAAAACATATAACTCACACTAAGTGCAGTATGAGGACAGAATGCCATACCTAACCTTGAAGAAGTGCCTCCAGGCACATCAGCTAAATAGTTTGTACCAATAGTTCAGTTCAGTTCAGTTGCTCAGTTGTGTCCGACTCTTTGCAACCCCATGAATCACAGCACGCCGGGCCTCCCTGTTCATCACCATCTCTCGGAGTTCACTCAGACTCGAGTCCATCGAGTCTGTGATGCCATCCAGCCATCTCATCCTCGGTCGTCCCCTTCTCCTCCTGCTCCCAATCCCTTCCAGCATCAGAGTCTTTTCCAATGAGTCAACTCTTCGCATGAGGTTGCCAAAGTACTGGAGGTTCAGCTTCAGCANCAAACCTGGACTGGCTATTCGTTTCATATATGATATTATACATGTTTCAATGCCATTCTCCCAAATCATAATTTTACTTTCAAATATCATCTATCACCTCAGAATTTCATGGAATAGGGGGAAAGATTAGTTGTAGGAAATTGGAACAAAAGTTGTAATGGCAAACTTTTGAGACTCATTGCCAAATCAGAGTAAAAGTTGATATGGACAACTTATGGTAAAAGGGCCCATGTAAAGGCAACACAATTTTCTAATTACTACTACTGCTAAGTCACTTCAGTCGTGTCCAACTCTGTGCGACCCCATAGAGGGCAGCCCACCAGGCTCCCCGTANAATCAGAGTAAAAGTTGATATGGACAACTTATGGTAAAAGGGCCCATGTAAAGGCAACACAATTTTCTAATTACTACTACTGCTAGGTCACTTCAGTCGTGTCCAACTCTGTGCGACCCCATAGAGGGCAGCCCACCAGGCTCCCCGTACCTGGGATTCTCCAGGCAAGAACACTGGAGTGGGTTGCCATTTCCTTCTCCAACGCATGAAAGTGAAAAGTGAAAGTGAAGTCACTCAGTTGTGTCTAACTCTTAGCGACCCCATGGACTGCAGCCTACCAGGCTCCTCCAACCATGGGATTTTCCAGGCAAGAGTACTGGAGTGGGGTGCCATTGCCTTCTCTGAATTTTCTAATTAACTGCAGCGAAATTGAGACACTACTTCACTGTGAATTCTGTTTGCTACAGAATTCTCATCCTGACTGACTACACAGAGCCCCACTGCTCTTTGTGAGAGTTATGATAATGTAAACACAAACTTACTGCTTACTACACAGCTAGCAAATGGTTAATTACTTTTTCAGCACATAAAATATTCTTAACAACACTGTGAGGTAAATTTACTTTTTAAATATTTTGAAAATGAAAAAAAAAGATCTAAAATATATAAGTAATTTACTTCAAATCACACACCAGTCAAGTGTTAAAATTAAAAATTAAATCTAATAGTTAGCATTCCATAATACACTCTTACCTACTAAGTTGTATGGAAAACACCTGACAACAGAAAGTTAACAACATGCTTTTGTTATTGGGATAAGACTGATCTGGCCTTCAAAATTGTGGAAACTTTTGAAATACTTCATGATCACTCTTAAAAAGGGACATTCTTTAATACTGACCATTGATATATATATGAATGAACTAAGAAATGTTGAGTGGACTCTCCTCATGTCAGTTTTAGTTGGGGACTTGTATTGTCATTTCCTCTACGTCTATTTGTGGATAATTATTTAATGCATCACCCATTTAGCAAATTATAGGAAATGCTTTTTGTCACAGTGTGAAGAACTTTGCTAGTGTCAGAAGAATGTGGCAGTATAGATTCAAAGTGCAGCTTGTTGAACTTGACACATTCTTTGGGCTTATTTTAAAGTCTAACTTCTGAACTCAGTTGTTATTGTTGTTGTCACTTCTTGCATGGTTCCTGACTTCTGGAAATTGAGAAAAACAGTGACCCTTGTTCTAGCTGAGACCCGCATATAGCCCAAAGGTCAAGTGAAAGCTTCTCTCCTGGATACATGTTAGATATTAGTTAATAAGTGGGCCTTCCATGGCTTTTGCACCCTGAATTTTCTTAAGGTCACAATTTTTTTAAGGTGTCAGTTTAAATCCCATGTTGAAATTTATCTTCAAGCTTTGTTTTGAGTCAATTTTATTTCTCTTGAGATTCATTCACTTCAGGTATTTTAGATGACTCTCTTCTTTTCATCAACCCCAAACCTATATTTATCCTAGATTTAACATATATTCTATATTTTTGTATATTCATCACAGATTACCAAAAGGACAATTAAAAAATATAAGTTGACAATTCCAGAGGGATTACATGTACATATGAGCATCATTTAGCTTTGACCTAAATGCTATTACAATTCTAATACACATATACCTAAAGTGACTCCTTGGTTCTATTGTCTTATGAAACCTAGTGTGCCGCTTTAAAAGTCCAAGTATCTATGACAAATGGGTTACTTTTTCTCATCTGTCAAAGAGAGAGATTTCCCTTTAATATCTTTCTGGGATGCTTCTAAGGGCAAAGTCATTTCGCACATTATGTACATTGAACCTAACCTCTGTCAGATGTCTATTCCAGCTGCCACTCCTGCCCTTCCTCTTAACCTTTGTCTCCTCTCATTCTGTCTGTCCACGTTGGTATCACCTGCACCTATCTGCTCCCGCCAACTTTCTTCTTAAACTGTTTATCCCATGGTGTTTTGGCAAAGACTCCTAATAAATTTTCAAATAACTTTTTTCTCTTCTAAGTTTTATCTAATGATATTGAGGATATATGCAAATTTCAAGGTACACTTTATACAGTTCCTATCCTCTTTCCTTGTGGCCCCATGATTTAGTTAAACTGTGGAAGAACTAAAAAGCCATCTGGATCACATAGACAAGTACCACCCCCTAAGAACAGCAAAACACAATTATAAGCATTTCAATTCTGCTGTGAAGTTACCATCCATGCCATAAACTGCTTATATCATTTCATGGGCAGAAAATAAACTATTACTTTATTTAAAACATTGTTGGGACTTCTCTGTGGTCCAGTGGCTAAGGTTCCATACTCCCAGTGCAGGGGCCCTGGGCTTGATCCTGGTCAGGAAACTAGATTCCTCATGCTGCAACTAAAAATGCTGCACACTGCAACAAAGATCAAGGATCCTGCATGTTGCAACTAAGGCCCAGTGCAGCCACATAAATAATTTTTTTTTAAATCCACATTGTTATTTTGGCTCCTGCTTGGGACATATCCAACATTTTAATACAGGGGGTAACCCACATTGGCCTCCCGCACACTTTGGGCTGCTGATCTTCATTTTGTTGCCCCCTTGTGCTTGCTCTGCATTCTCAGCTCTGTTATGTGATCCACACAGATACTGCCACTTTCTTCAGTATCCATAGGGTAGTCAGGAGCTGATCGTGACCTCCACTGCCCCTCTTGTTCTCCCTCTGCTAGAGTAGAGAAATCCCCCGGGGGGAGGTTCAGGGAAAATCCCATGGAACACTAGAGGCAGTTTCTTTTAATTCTGCTAAACACTGGTTTCTCTCCAAGGGCTCATAAGAAACATAGGATCTAGACTGAGGGAATTAAGTACAAAGTTAATTTTTGCACTTTGAGAAACTGTCCACTTAGTCCCTGTTACTGGTTCAAGTAAAACAAGGTCACACATTTTCATATATGTTCTCTCTATTTCAGTTTCCCTGATCCTCTCTGTCATTTAATTTCCACTAAGACACACTGTAACTCTTTCCAAATAATAACTCTATATGTAAACTTGTGGAAAAGTTTTGAGATATTTTCCATAGAAATTTTGTTGTCCTTCAAAGTCAGGAAATATGGCTAAATATCACAAATAAATAGGAGGTTATTTACTATTTACGTATCAGTTATGCATGCTTCTTTTAAATGCCTTGGTTGAGAAGATGCTGCTGTCTATATTTATTTAGAGAAATTATTCATCAGAGACTGACTATGGAAGTATATGTGACAGGAAAATAAAATACACTGATTTGATTTTACTACTGAAGTTATCTTACAAATATATATCTAGTTTCAGATTCTGGGTCTACTATTGCTATAAATATTTTCTTTGAATAAGTCACCTAATTTCTCTAAACTTCAGCTTCTGATTCTAAAAAGAAAAAAATGAAGATATGAGCCTAGTTTATTTGGCAGGCTTATTGTGAAGTAAAAATGAGGAAAAAAATATTTATGAAAGGAATTTTTGAGTTGTGAAAAGGAAGCCTACATATTTGGGGATTTATTATAGAATCAATCAAAACTCCTTGCTCTTGTAATTCTAAAATGTTTTCTTTTGTCTTATTAAATTCAAATTTAAATACTTTATAGTAGATAAAATACAGTATATTTTATGTTTTATATTTAATATACTATATTAAATCAATTAGCATGTCAGAAACCATATATTTTATGTTTTGAGTAATTATTCATTGCTTTCATAAACACTAGCATGTACTAGGTCCCAGGTATATTAAACTAAATGAGAGATTTTACTATTCAGTAATTAAATATTATTTAAATTATAACTTATTAATTATTAAATTCCAATATAGCATACAATAAAAAAGAAATAACTGCAAAGCAAGTTATGACATTCATTGATAGATTTAAATGTAGGAAGCTCTTGAAACATAACAGTTTCCAGGGGAAAAAAGGCATTTTGATTGTTTGACCAATGCTGTGCAGATCCCCAAGTGAAGAAAGAGATGTGTTAGTTATCAATAGTTCGATCCAAGTAATTTGAACCTGTGTGTTTTGTGTGTTAGTCACTCACTTGTGTCTGACTCTTTGTAACCCCATGGACGGTAGCCTGCCAGGCTCCTCTGTCCATGGGATTCCCCAGGCAAGAATACTGAGTGGGTTGCCATTCCTTTCTCCAAAGATTCTTCCTGATCCAGGGATTGAACCTGGGTCTCCTGCATTGAAAACATATTCTTTACTGTCTGAGCCACCAAGAAAGCCCTAATTTGAACCTAGATGCATCTGACTGAATAAAAATAAAATAAAATAACAACAACAACAACAACAACAACAACTAGAAAACAATGCTGCTTAATTGAATGTTCCAGGGCTAAACTTCTTTTATTCACAATTGGGGTAGAAATTAAAATATATAATTAAATTTGTCTATCTTTGCTACTTTCTTTTATAATGACTTTATTCTCCATTAAAACCTCCCTTTGTGGTCTGTAAATGGCTTACCAGCAGTTCTAGGCATAAATCCTCATTACAGCTAAAGTTATTAAGAAAAGAGACCATTTGTCATGGTTAGCTCTGGCAAAGACTCTGAGAGGACTTGCTGTTATCCATGAAACATTATTATAGGCAAGAGCATGGGTTCTCTGATTGCCCAGTCTGAGCACTATGCCCGTTCTAAGACTGTTGAATTAGATTAAGGATGCAGAGAGCTTTTTCAAGTGAAAACAGATGAACTATTGCAAGGCATTTTATGTGTATTTACTTGTTTTTTGTGTATTTATTTATGTGTATGTGTGTTTGTAATTGTTTTCTTAATGTTTCATTCCTTTAGGCAAAAACTTCGGCTAGAGACTTTGTGCATTCTTTTTTACTGCTCNAAACAGATGAACTATTGCAAGGCATTTTATGTGTATTTACTTGTTTTTTGTGTATTTATTTATGTGTATGTGTGTTTGTAATTGTTTTCTTAATGTTTCATTCCTTTAGGCAAAAACTTCGGCTAGAGACTTTGTGCATTCTTTTTTACTGCTCCACACCTATGGGAAAGGTTTAATAAATATTTGTTTAATGAATTAAAGAATGAATGATAAACAGAGAGTCACCTGATATGAAGGAAGAAATCAAAATTTATATTAAAATAATACCTTTACCTATACATCTTCCTATAGTTTTCTTTGTATCTCTATATCCAAAGAATTCTTTTTGAAATCTTTAATCAGGGACTCCACTGGTATCAATATGCCCTTTGAGTAATGAATAATTTTACTTTAATTTATAGTTTAATTCAATTTATTATTTTATATTTATTTTATACATTTGTTTTGGCAGTAGTTTAACAAATTAAAAATTCTCAGAGGCATAGAATTTTGTGTCCATCTCTTCAGTTTATTAGCTTGTAACAGAAGATTTGAGGTAAGCAGTCTATTGGGTTGATCAAGATAAGCTTGTCCTTTTTATGATAAAAATGATCAAATTAATAATTTCACATGGCTCAATTGTAGATAATTTACTAGCTCACACAACTTAAAAATCTACAAGTGGACCTGGCATATTTTCAGCATTCTGCCCTCCTGAAGTTGTTATCATCCTGAGGTTCTGCTTATGATACTAAGATAAATGCCACCAGCATTTAGGACTATAACCTTCTTCATTGTTTTCAGTTAGAAAGAGGAGGTATTACTTAACCGTTTCCACCCCCCCTCCAAAGTCCTGAGATATACTCTAGACTTGCAGAACTCAGCCCATGACACAGTTTAGCTGTGTTATGTAGTTCCCACCACTGCAGCAAGAAGTACATGTCAGTCTCCAAAAAGCCATACGGATCCCCAAATTAAAGTCTGGCATAAAATAAATGAGAATGGGAAAAAGGATGTTGTGGGATGCAGTGGAAACTATTCACAATTTTTTCTCTTAAAAAATTTAATGTACTAATAATGAACCTAGCTAAAGTGGGGCAAATGAGAACCTGCCATAATTCCTGGAATTTCTGGATGACAGATATCTACAACTTTGGCTATTATATGTTTTTGAGAGAAATTAAAAAAAAAAATCCTGTATCTTGATTCAAGTTTTTACAGACAAGAGTGATTTAATATTTACCCATTGTATATGTACCTGATTTTAAAGGTGGAGAGCATAAGCAAAATCTTATTTGGTTATGATTATGAAAAGTGAAAGTGAAAGTGTTAGTCACTCAGTTGTGTCCAACTCTGTGATCCCACGGACTGCAGCCTTCCAGGCTTCTCTATATATGGGATTTCCCAGGCAAGAATACTGGAGTGTGTAGCCATTCCCTTCTCCAGTGGATCATCCTAATTGAGGGATCAAACCTGGGTCTCCTGCATTGCTGGTGGATTCTTTACCATCCAAGCCCCCAGGGAACTTCAAAGGGGCAGGAGAAAACTATTTTCAATCAAAAGGGACAAAGAAAAAATGAGAAAAGTGTGGGTCCATTGAAATAATTGTACAAATACCTTCTTTCAAGGAAACATATAACATTCTAATATTCTCCTCAGAATCAATATCTATGTTATATTCTGAGGGCTTGGGCTTTCCAGGTAGCACAATGGTAAATAATATCCACCTACCAATGCAAGAAATGCAAGAGATGCAGGTTTGATCCCTGAGTCTGGAAGATCCCCAGGAGTAAGAAATGGCAACACACTACAGTGTTCNTTTCCAGGTAGCACAATGGTAAATAATATTCACCTACCAATGCAAGAAATGCAAGAGATGCAGGTTTGATCCCTGAGTCTGGAAGATCCCCAGGAGTAAGAAATGGCAACACACTACAGTGTTCTTGCTTGGAGAATTTAATGAACAGGGAGCCTGGAAGGCTACAGTCCATGGGATTGCAAAAAGTAGAAGGCAGCTGAGCACAGCACATTCTGAGGGCTGAGAGTTAAGAATACTACAGATATTTCTTGGTGGTTATGACTAACACAAGGATTATTATAAATGGAGTCTTCTTACAGTAAAAGAAGCTTGCAGAAATGAAATTGTTGTGTAAAGATTACCCAGCTCTCCAAGTTCAGTTCTAAAGAAAGTTTGTGGCACAATTCTAGAACAAGTTGGTAAGTGAGGTAGATATCAAGAACAGAATTCAGCCTTTCAAAATTAATGCCCACATAGTAAGGGATTGATATTAAAACTGTGCATTTGGGTTGACTTATGAACAGAGGATTCTGTTTGCCACCATTCACGCCATAGTTATGAGGCACAAAAGCAATTCCATGTTAGACCCAAACTAAACCCCCAGAGTTATGCTAGGCTGTGCTCATACTTAATATTACATTTGTGGGAAAACTGGAAAGAGGTTAGAACTGGACCTAATTTAAAAAAGAAGAAGAAGAAGAAGAAATAGGCCAGATATCTGGGTTAAAATACATATGTTAGGAAAATATATGCTAAATTTGTTGTCATGAAGGATGTGAAAAATGTTTTTACAGCCTAGATTATCTTTTAGAGTGTCCTTTTAAACATCTTTGAATACTTAGTATTGTGATACTCAGTTAATTAAGGGTTTTCTTCTTATGAATGGACATTTACAATTACACCATTACAAAGTCCAGAGAGATGACTTAAACAAACAAACAAAAAGCAAAGGAGATAACATGGAGTGGCCCGAGAAGTAAGAGGGGAAGCAGGAGTGCTTTGTTCTAAAGACCAGGAAAAGGAAGTGTATCAAAAATATGAGAATGATCAACTGCAACAAATAGCTAAGATAAGTCAGTATAGAATTAGGGATTGTTCAATGAATTTAGCAACCTAGAAATCATAGGATGCAATATTGACAATAATAGTTCTGTTAGAATTAAGCAGGAACACTTGGTGGAAATGAAATTAAGAGAAAACGAAAAATGTAGTTGGAAGTAGTGAAGATAAACACTTGTTTTGAAACACAAAAAAATTGACGCTGTATCTGGCAGGAAATTGGATTCAAGCAAAGTTATCTGCTTGCATGTTTGTTCATTCCTTGCTGTTGGAAACAATCAGGAGATTGTTTGTGGCAAGAGGGAAGGAGGGCTAGAGAAAAACTGGTAGAAAAGTAAGGAAGAGATAAGATCTGGTGAAAAGGCAGAGAAATTTGCTTAAGTTGAACATAAGTATTTCTTTAAGGTATAGGGCAGGAAGAAAGAGAATGTGAGTGAAAATATTATTGAGCAGGAATGTGAGAAAATCCACTTGGTCCCTTCTAGCCTAAGGCAAGAGCAAGATTTTTAACTTAAATTTTGGTCTTAAACGTGTTCAAAAGACATCCATTTTCAAGTTGTAGATATTTGTTTATTTATTAATTCTAATCATTCTTAACAGAATTCCTTATTCTGGGTGCAGGAAATTTTTGTGCAAATATTGTTAGTTGACTACATTATATATATTTCCTAAAAAAAAGGTTAGTTTTCATTCCAATCCCAAAGAAAGGTAATGCCAAAGAATGCTCCAACTCCTGCAAAAATTGCCCTCATCTCACATGCTAGTAAAGTAATGCTTATAATTCTCTAAGCCAGGCTTCAGCAAATACATGAACCGTGAACTTCCAAATGTTCCATCTGGTTTTAGAAAAGGCAGGGGAACCAGAGATCAAATTGCCAACATCCGCTGGATTATAAAAAAAAGCAAGAGAGTTCCAGAAAAACATCAAAGTCTGCTTTATTGACTATTCCAAAGCCTTAGACTGTGTAGATCACAAGAAACTGTGGAAAATTCTGAAAGAGATGGGAATACCAGACCACCTGACCTGCCTCTTGAGAAAACTATATGCAGATCAGGAAGCAACNGCAAAGTAATGTCTCTGCTTTTGAATATACTATCTAGGTTGGTCATAACTTTTCTTCCAAGCAGTAAGCGTCTTTTAATTCCATGGCTGCAATCACCATCTGCAATGATTTTGGAGCCCCCCCAAAATAAAGTTTGACACTGTTTTCATTGTTTCCCCATCTATTTCCCATGAAGTGACGGGATCGGATGCCATGATCTTCGTTTTCTGAATGTTGAGCTTTAAGCCAACTTTTTCACTCTCCTCTTTCACTTTCATCAAGAGGCTTTTTGTTCCTTTTCACTTTCTGCCATAAGGGTGGTGTCATCTGCATATCTGAGATTATTGATATTTCTCCCAGCAATCTTGATTCCAGCTTGTGTTTCTTCCAGTCCAGCATTCGTCATGATGTACTCTGCACATAAGTTAAATAAGTACTTGGATGCAATTTCAAAAATGACAGAATGATCTTTGTTCATTTCCAAGGCAAACCATTCAATATCACAGTAAACCAAGTCTATGTTCTGACAAATAAAGCTGAAGAAACTGAAGTTGACTGGTTCTATGAAGACCTACAATAATTTCTAGAACAAACACCCAAAAAAGATGTCTTTTTCAATATAGGGGACTGGAATGCAAAAGTAGGAAGTCAAGAAATATCTGGAGTCACAGGAAAATTTGGTCTTGGAGTACAGAATGAAGAAGGGCAAAGGCTAATATAGTTTTACCAAGAGAACACACTGGTCATAGCAAACATCCTCTTCCAACAAAACAAGAGAAGGCTCTATGCATAAAGTTAATACATGGTCAATACCGAAATCAGTATATTTACTGATTATATTCTTTGCAGCTAATGGTGGAGAAGCTCTACACAGTCAGCAAAAGCAAGACAAGGAGCTTACTGTGGCTCAGATCATGAACTCCATACTGTCAAATTCTGATTTAAATTGAAGAAATCAGGGAAAACCACTAGACCATTCAGGTATGGCCTAAATAAAATACTACATGATTATACAGTGAAAATGAGAAATAGATTTAAAGGATTAGATCTGACAGACAGACTGCTTTAAGAACAATGGGCAGAGGTTCATAACTTTGCACAGAAGGCAGGAATCAAGATTATCCCCAAGAAAAAGAAATGCAAAAGGCAAAGTGATTTTCTGTCCTCAGAAATAGCCTTACAAATAGCTGTGAAAAGAAGAGAGGTGAAAGACAAAGGAGCAGAGGAAAGGCATACCAATTTAAATGCAGAGTTCCAAAGAATAGCAAGGAGAGACAAGAAAGCCTTCCTCAACAATCAACCCAAAGAAATAGAAGAAAACAATAGAATGTGAAAGATTAGAGATCTGTTCAAGAATATTAGAGATCCCAAGAGAACATTTCATGCAAAGATGGGCACAATAAAGGAAAGAAATGATATGGACCTAACAGAAGCAGAATGTATTAAGAAGAGGTGGCAAGAATACACAAAAGAACTGTACAAAAAAGTCTTTATGGGCCAGATAATCATGATGGTATGATCACTCACCTAGAGCCAGACATCCTGGAATGTGAAGTTAAGTGGGCCTTAGGAAGAATCGCTATGAACAAAGCTAGTGGGGGTGATGGAATTCCAAATCCTAAAACATGATGCTGAGAAAGTGCTGCAGTCAATATATCAGCATACTTGGAAAACATGGCAGTGGCCACAGGGCTTGAAAAGGTCAGTTTTCATTCTAATCCCAAAGAAAGGCAATGCCAAAGAATGCTCAAATTGCTGCACAATTGTACTCATCTCACATACTAGAAAACTAATGCTCAAAATTCTCCAAGCTGGCCTTCACAGTACATGAACCGTGAACTTCCAGATGTTCAAGCTGGATTAGTAAAGGCAGAGGAACCATAAATTAAATTGCCAACATCCGTTGAATCATCGAAAAAAAAGAGAGTTCCAGAAAAACTTCTACTTCTGCTTGATTGACTATGCCAAAAACTTGACTGTGGATCACAATAAACTGTGGAAAATTCTTAAAGAGATGGGAATATCAGACATGCCTGACATGCCTGCTGAGAAATCTGTATGCAGGCCAGGAAGCAACAGTTAGAACAGGACATGAAACAAGAGACTGGTTCCAAATAGGAAAAGGAGTACGTCAAGGCTGTATATTGTCACCCTGATAATTTAACATGTATGCAGAGTACATCATGAGAAATGCTGGGCTGGATGAAGCACAAGCTGGAATCAAGATTTCCAGGAGAAATATCAATAACCTCAGATATGCAGATAACACCATCCTTATGGCAGAAAGTGAAGAAGAATTAAAGAGCTTTTTAATGAAAGTGATAGAGGAGAGTGAAAATTTGGCTTAAAATTCAACATTCTGAAAACTAAGATCGTGGCATCCAGTCCCATCACTTCATGGCAAATAACTGGAGAAACAATGGAAACAGTGGCTGGCTTTAATTTCGGGGCTTCAAAATCATTGCAGATGGTGGCTATAACCATGAAATTAAAAGACGCTTACTCCTTGGAAGAAAAACAATGACAAAACTAGACAGCATATTAAAAAGCAGAGACATTACTTTGCCAGCAAAGGTCCATCTAAGCAAAGCTATGGTTTTTTCAGTAGTCATGTATGGATGTGAGCGTTGGACCGTAAAGAAGGTGAAGCACTGGAAGACTGTTGCTTTTGACCTGTGGTGTGGGAGAAGACTTGAGATTTCCTTGGGCAGCAAGGAGATCCAACCAGTCCATCCGAAAGGAAATCAACCTTGAATATTCATTGGAAGGACTGATGCTGTAGCTGAAACTCCAATTCTCTGGCCACCTGGTGCAAAGAATAGCTTCATTGGAAAAGACCCTGATGCTGGGAAAGATTCAGAGCAGAAGGAGAAGTGTGCAACAGAGGATGAGATGGTTGGATGACATCATCAACTCAATGGATGTGGGTTGAGAAAACTCCAGGATAGTGATAGAGATACTGATGAACAGGGAAGCCTGGCTTGCTGCAGTCCATGGAGTCACAAAGAGTTGGACAGGACAGAGCCACTCAACAACAACAATTTGCCCTTCCCACTTCTGCACATCTTGGGACAGTTTTTGTGTTTGACTCTAGACTACATTTTCAAGGCTGTTTGTAAAGCAAACAGGCCATGATAATGAAGATGTGTCTCCCTCTGGGCAAGAACAGATTTGTTTCCTATGCACAATAATCAAGATATTGCCTTCCCCTGGCACACTGATTGGGTAGATTTTCTAATAGTCCCATTATAATTAAAGATTTTTCCCTAAGGTCAATTTCTTAACTTGGAGGCAAATTCTCTGCAAGTGTCAGCAACCATGTGGATTAGTCTATTCCTGTGAAACACAAGTAGGTAAGAGAAACCTATAAAAGCATGAAGCACATGCCACCTGCTATGCCAAAAGTATTAAGGTATTTTGCATCTGAGCCAGGAGTCTTGTGTATTTTGCCAGCATCCTTGAAAGTATAGGAAGCCCATTTACAGTGGTTTCTTTTTCGAAAACTTCTTATTTATTTATTTTTGGCTGTGCTGGATCTTCACTGCTGCACACAGGCTTTCTCTAGTTGCAGTAAGTGGCAGTAAGCTTCATTGCAGTGTGTAGATTTCTCATTCTGATGGCTTCTCTTGTTGCAGAGATCAGGGTCTAGAGTGTGCAGGCTTCAGTAGTTATGGCATATGGCTTTATTTATTCCATACCATGTGGGATCTTCCTGGACCAGAGATCAAACCTGTGTCCACTGCATTGACAGGTGGGCTCTAAACCACTGGAAGAATCACTTAATCACCAGGGAAGCCCCTGCAAGCAGTTTAAAATCTAAATTCTTCAGAGTTCTTGTCATCTTGGTAGTATTCAACATCCTAACTCAGTAGTCAAATATTGCCCTAAAAAATACTTACCACATTTGCACCTTAAAAATTTTGACACTCTAATAAAGGAATTTATAATGTCACACCCTATAAATTACCTTCCCATGAAATCTTCACTGGTTCTATGTTCTGAATTAATTACTGCTATTCTTGTTCTCTTTAGAACTTTGCAATTAATACATCATTTAATTAATCCTACTTAAAAATTAATTTTATGTATGATATCTTTCCTCTTGATTGTGAATAACTAATGTGAAAGAGTGGCAGTTTCTTCACATTGGATTTGTCAAAGCACCTTGCCCAGTTTGTCTAAATATAACACAGCATGTACACCTTTGAATTTTCAAAGATAATTTTAATAATAAAGTATATTCCTTAATATTGATTTGAAAAATTAAACAATACATTTAAGTGGCACGTTAGCATTTTCAAAGGACTCACATATATTATCTAACATAATTAATTTTATTCTAACCTTCCTGTGCAATAAGAGTATTATATCTAAGGATAAAATGGACAGCATGGATTCAGTTCTGATTCCTAGCTTCATTTATTTCCTTTGGAATTTTCATGACTGTGAAAACTACTCAGTTTGTTTTATTTCAAACTTTGTACTTCCCACAAATAGTAAATAAAGTTGGCATTTAAAAAAAATTTGTTTCTCTCTCATTGTACCTCCAGGCTTTCTTCTAGAAAAGTTCAAAGCCATTATTCAATTTAAGAAATGTTAAAAGAAGAAAGATACCAAATAGGTCTGAAACTGTATGTTATGATCCTTCCACAGAGAAAGAAGCAGTCAATTTGTATGCAAAAGTGAAGTAAAAAGTCAAAATTATGTTAATAAAGAGTAGTATTAATACAACACTAGAGCAGATTAAAAATAAGAAATGAGAATTTTATGTTTAATATGTCATGTTGAAATCATGTAAATTTTCTATTGTAATTATTGTTATTCTTTTAATCCCCACTTGATAATGCTCTTCATAATCACTACACAATTCCTAAAGGAGAATAGACATGAATACAATTATTAAGAAATAATACAGTCTAGAACATATTATGCTGGCTCTTGCTCTTTTAACTGTTACAGTAGACATTATATATTAATATGTTTAATCAAGGTATCCAAGTGCATTAAATTATTTGGTTGAAAATGAACACCTCCTCTGTTGATTGTGTATACATGTATGTTTTTTGTGTGTGCATTTGTGTGTGTGTTTGGGGGGGGTCAGGAGGAACACAGGAGAAAATTTTTTAATGAGGCAGTATTTACCAACATAAAAATGAGACATTATGTTGATTAGAATATTTTGCTCACTTGTTGTTTAGTAACTAATCCCATCTGACTCCTTGTGACCCCATGAACTGCAGCATACCAAGTTTCATTGTCCTTCACCCTCTCTAACTCATATCCATTGAGCCAGTGATGCCATTCATCCATCTCATCTGCTGTTGATCAAGTCTCTTTCTGCCCTCAATCTTTCCCAGCATCAGGGTATTTTCCAGTGACTCAGCTCTTCCTATCAGGTGGCCAAAATATTGGAGATTCAGCTTCGGCATAAGTCTTCCAATGAATATTCAGGGTTGATTTCCTTTAGGATTGACAGATTTGATCTTCTTGCTGTCCAAGGCACTATCAAGAGTCTTCTCCAGTATCACAGTTTGAAAGCAGCAGTTCTTTGGCTCTCAGTTTACTTTATGGTCCAACACTCTCACATGTGTATATGACTACTGCAAAAACCACAGCTTTGACTATACAAAACTTTGTCAGCAAAGTGATATCTCTAGCTTTTAATATGCTGCGTACGTTTCTCTTTTCTTCTAAGAGGCAAGTCATCTTTTAAATTCATGGCTGCAGTCACTGTCTGCAGTATTCTTGGAACCCAAGAAAATAAAGTCTGTCACTGCTTCCATTATTTTCTCATTTATTTGCCATGAAATGATGGGATTAGATGTCATGGTCTTAGTCTATTGAATGTTGAGTTTTAAGCCAGCTTTTTCACTCTCTTCTTTCACAGTCTTCAAGAGTCTCTTTAGTTCCTCTTTGCTTTATGCCATTAAGGTGGTGTCATCCGCATGTCTGAGCTTATTGACATTTCTCCTGGCACTTTTGATTCCAGGTTGAGCTTTACCCAGCCCAGCTTTACACATGATGTGCTCTGCATATAAATTAAATAAGCAGGGTGATGATATACAGACTTGATATACTCGTTTCCCAATTTAGAATCAGTCTGTTGTTCCAGGTCCAGTTCTAACTATTTCTTCTTAACAAACACACAGGTTTCTCAGGAGGCAGGTAAGGTGGTCTGGTATTCCCATCTCTTTAAAAATTTTCCACAGTTTATTATGATTCACACAGTCAGTTTTCAACATAGTTAATAAAGCAGAAGTAGTTTTTCTTTTTTTTTTCTGGAATTCTCTTGCTTTGTCTATAATCCAAAGGAGGTTGGCAACTTACTTAATCTCTGGTTCCTCTGCCGTTTCTAGGTCCAGCTTGTACATGTGGAAGTTCTCAGTTCATGTACTCCTGAAACCTAGCTTGAAGGATTTAAATCACAACATTGCTAGCATGTGAGATGAGTGCAATTGTGTGGTAGTCTGAACATTCTTTGGCATTTTTCTTCTTTGGTATTGGCATGAAATGGACCTTTTCCAGTCCTGGGGCCACTGCATTGTTTTCCAAATTTGCTGACATATTGAGTTATCAGGTATTTGTAAGGCCTCCACAGACAGCCATTTGCTTTTTTGCATTTCTTATCCATGGGGATGGTCTTGATTCCTGTCTTCTGTACAATGTCATGAACTTCAGTCCATAGTTCATCAGGCACTCTATATATCAGATCTAGGCCCTTAAATCTATTTCTCATTTCAACTGTATAATCATAAGGGATTTGATTTAGGTCATACCTGAATGGTCTAGCAGTTTTCCCCACTTTCTTCAATTTAAGTCTGAATTTGGCAATAAAGAGTTCATAATTTGAGCCACAGTCAGCTCCCAGTCTTNGCCCTGTTATCCTTTTAAGGTAAATAGCAAACACACTAGTCTCTCTTGTGTTGATTAAATTTTACTTTTCCCTGGTCTCCAGAATGCTATATATCTAAAACACCTTCCACCTATGTTAAATAAATGTTTGACTCATTCATCCATTCCCCTCTTAGAGACTAAAGAAAATAACAGAATAAGGCACTGAGTGGGACTTATTTCTAGGAAATAGGCTAGTGGAACCTCATGCCATAAAAATATGGGTTTACAAAAATAAAGTGTAAGCTTATTCTATAGCCACAGACAGGTGAGACTAGAGTTATGTATATTATGTGTTTGTAGTGCTGTGATAGATGAACAAAAGCATGTATACTGAGTGTGTACTAACACCTGGGTGCAGTAGCTTTTTAATATATCCATTTAATAATCTCAGTCTTCCTATAATAAAGTCATTAATCTCTGTATTTTACATAGAAGAAAAATAAGATATTTTTCAGGTCATAATGCTAATACATGATGAGACCAGCAGTTGAATCATGAATTATCTAAACCCAAAGACAATGCTCCTTCCTATTAGTTTTGTGTTTCATTCAAAATATGGAATAAGTTCATAAGAGAGGTAATAAAAATATGCTAAATGTACATAGAAACAGAAGTTATTAACTTTGGGATTACTGGATCAGTCTTGGAGGAAGAATGTTAAAATTTAACATAAGTCAAACCAATTGGTCTGAAAATGTCCTTCCAGACAGAAAAGAGCATTCACAAAGGCAGAAAAATGACTTATTTGTGACTCATGAGACTAGATCCATCACTACAGCTGATTGCCAAGGTATGTAAGAAGGTATCAATAAAGACAACACTGGGGGTATACAATAAAGAGCAGAATCTTAAAATTTTTATGCCAAGCAAGAATCAATAGACTTTTTCTTAGAATAAAAGTAATATAATAATAAATTGGTTGAGCAAACAAATAAATAAATTTGTATGTCAAAGATTCAGTATTTTAGTCTTGACACTTTTCTGGCCTTTCCTAAAGTCTTTCATGAGATTACTTATTAAGAAAAGAATTTCCTTTAAAATGGTTCATTAACATGACAAATACAGTGGCTTATGTTTTATCATGATGAATAGATTCAAGGGACTAGATCTTGTAGACAGAGGGCCTGAAGAACTATGGATGGAGGTTCTAACACTGTAGAGGAGGCAATGACCAAACTCATCCCAAAGACAAATAAATGCAATAAATCAAACTGGATGTCTGAGAAGGCTTTACAAATATCTAAGAAAAGAAGAGAAGCAAAAGACAGGGGAGAAAGAGAAAGAGAAATCCAACTGAATGCAGAATTCCAGAGAATAGCAAGGAGAGATAAGATGGCCTTCTTAAGTGGACAATGTGAAAAAATAGAGGAAAACAGCAGAATTGGTAAGACTAGAGATCTCTTTAAGAAAATTGGAGATATCAAGGGAATATTTCACCCAAGCATGGGCACAGTAAAGGACAGGAATAATAAGGACCTAACATAAGTGGAAGATATTAAGAAGAGGTGGCAAGAATATACAGAAAAACTGGGGGGTGGGGGGGGAGGTCTTAGCAACTTGGATAAACACGATTTTGTGATCACTCACCTAGAGCCAGAGCCTTCAGTTTGAAAGCAGCCTTAGGGAACACTAATACAAACAAAGCTAGTGGAATTGATGAAATTCCAGCTGAATATTTCAAATCCTAAACGATGTTGCTGTTAAACTGCTGCACTTAGTATGTCAGTAGATTTGGAAAACTCAACAGTGACTACAGGACTGGAAAATGTCAGTTTTCATTTCAATCCCAAAGAAGGGCAATGCCGAAAAAATGTTCAAACTACCATAACATTTTGCTCATTTCACATGCTAGCAAGGTTATGCTGAAAATCTTTCAAGCTAGGCTTCAGCAGTACATGAACCGAGAAATTCTAGATGTTCAGCTGGATTTCAAAGAGGCTGAGAAACCAGAGATCAAGCTGCCCACCTTCTTTCGATCATGAGGAGAGCAAGGGTATTCCAGAAAAACATCTACTTTTGCTTCATTGATTATGTAAAGCCATTGACTGTAGATTACAACAAACTGTAGAAAATTCTTCAGGAGATGGGAGTAACAGAGCTTACCTGTTTCCTGAGTAACCTGTATGTAGGCCAAGAAGCAACAGTTAGAATGGGACATGGAACAGCAGATTAGTTCAAAACTGGGAAAGGAGTATGACAAGGCTATAGGTTGTCACCCTGCTTGTTTAACTTCCATGCAGTGTACATCATGAAAAATGCTAGGCTGGATGAATTCCAAGCTGGAATCAAGATTGCTGAGAGAAATACCCAACTCAGACAGGCAGATCATACCACTCTAATGGAAGAAAGTGAAGACAAACTAAAGAGCCTCTTCGCAGGTGAACGAGCAGAGTGAAAAAGTTGGTTGAAAGTCAGCATTAAAGAAAACAAAACAAAACTAAGATCATGGTATCTGGTCCCATCACTTCATGGCAAATAGAAGAGGAAAATGCAGAAACAGTGACAGATTTTATTTTCTTGGGATGTAAAATCACGATGACAGTGACGGCAGTCATGAAATTAAAAGATGCTTGCTACTTGAAAGGAAAGCTATGATAAACCTACACAGTGTATTAAAAAGCAGAGACATAACTTTGTTGACAAAGGTCTGCATAGTCAAAGCTATGGTTTTTCCAGTAGCTATGTACAGTTGTGAGATTTGGATCACAAAGCAGGCTGAGCACCGAAGAACTGATGCTTTTAAACTGTGATTCTGGAGAAGACTCTTGAGATTTCCTTGGACAGCAAGAAGACCAAACCAGTCAATCCTAAAGGATATTAACCATGAATATTCATTGGAAAGACTGTTGATAAAGCTGAAGCTGCAATACTTTGGCAACCTGAAGAGAAGAGCCAGCTCATCGGAACTGACCCTGATGCTGGGAAAGATTGAAGGCTAAATGAGAAGGGGTAGCAGAGGATAAAATGGTTAGATGGCATCACTAACTCAATGGAAATGAATTTTAGCAAACTCCAGGAGATAGTGGAGGACAGAGGAGCCTAGTGTGCTACAGTCCATGAGGTTGCAAAGAATCAGACATGAACAATAATAATGACATTACTCTTTCCTGAAATTTTTATTGAAATGATCATGTTTTCTATGATAAGGAGGTATTTGATGCAGCAGCTGTTCAACTGACAATTTTTCAATTCCATCTACATTGCTCTAATCATTAGCTATTCATTTTGAGTTTGAAAAATAAGACCCATCTGCATTCTCTCTCCCTCATGCCCAATACCTATTTTACATTTCCTGATGTACCCAATTTTGTATTTGAAGAGGCATGTGCTTGCTATCTGATGAACAACATGTCATCTTGTTCACAGAATAGGTGACAGATCCTTTCCACTTTGCTTAGTGGTTCTCACCTAAATTACTCTTGAGAAAACACTCTTTGACTATACAGCCAGATGGCTTATCTCACATACTTGAGGAGCAGATTGGCAGTTTTAGTTTTGTTTCAATATTTGTTGAGTGTATATTTTCTACCTTTCTCATAGTTTACAATGCCAGCTAGGTTTATGTTCAAAAACATACAGAGAAGATAAATTCTTAGCTCTTCCTTAGTAAGTCGTTACATAGAATCCTGGCAAGCAGAGTTCATGTACCAAGCAACTCCTTAGCACTGTAGAAATATATAATCTTATTGGCATTATTTGCTGCAATTGAAACAAGGTTATCGAGTCCCTAGAATTCATCATGCCACACCAATTGATTTAGAAGGAAGTAATGAGAATTATGAGAAACTTGAAATCACCCAGAGAAAGCCTAAATCCCTATTAACTGACTATCCATAGAAATCTGGAATTCAAGGACATTTCTGGTGAGCACTCAGAAATAACTGAGTAATACGTTACTAGAAACTTGAAGAAGACCCTTGGTTTTTAGTGTCAGAAAACGGAGTGGAATGGTGTCCTGAGATCATGTGGAAATGAGAATCTGTGAATAATGAACTTGGATGTTTAGCTGGAGAGATTACAAAGCAAAGTGTTTAAGTTGAGTCCTAGTTTTCCCTTGCTGTTTATAGTAAAATGCAAGAGGAATAATATAAACTAAAGGAAGAACTAGTCAACTAAAAGAAGTAAGAATATGAAGTTTTGGAAAATTCTCAGCCTATCCAGAGGACAAGAAGTTTAAGTGTTCAGTCACACAAAAGATTCTTCAAAGAGATCAAAGATATGACTTCCATATTCCCTCAGTCAAACCAGGATCCCATGTATAGTTTAGCGTCTTTCTTGGTTTTTCAATTGTCTCAACAGAGATCAAAACAGATATGTGTGTGTGTGTGTGTGTGTGTGTGTGTGTGTGTGTGTGTGTGAGTCATTCAGTCATATCTGATTCTTTGTAACCTCATGGACTGTAGCCTATCCAGCTCCTCTGTCCTTGGAATTCTCCAGGCAAGAATACTGGAGTGAGTAGCCATTCCATTCTCCAGGGGATCTTCCCAAACCAGGGATTGAACTCGGATCTCCTGCACTCCAGGAAGATTCTTTACCATCTGAGCCACAAGGGAAGCCCCAAACAGACATAGGATTAATCTCGAAAATAGACAAAGCTATCTTGGAATGAATCTCCTATGGCCTCCAAAATTCTACCAGCAGGAAAGAGGTGATAAAAATACTCATCTTTAAATATATGCTATCTTTCATAAGGAATAATGATTCCAAAGGTGGAGGCAAGCAACCAGAGGCCTGAGTGGAGAACAAAGGAAAACATTTCCCAAACCTTGTCACATAATGTATTTTGCTTGCCTTCAGTTTTAAAATGCTTTGGACTATGGGCAACATTTTCTTATCCATTTTCCCACTTTTAACATAATCACAGGATTATGTCTATGCAAGTCCTACTACTCTATATTGGGAACGGATAACTTTGGTTTCATAGGTTCCTAAATAGAGAATTGTGCCCCACTGTTATATTTAATAGATCATGCTAAAAATTTTAGTCTCATGATGTAGATGACTTTATTATTTAGATGATGAAATCTGGAAATTCTGAGCTGATGAGATTTATGTGTAATTTGGGATTTGAATTGATTCTATAATGGAAAGTGACCTTTGGAGATTTAAACATATTTAAAACATTTATTTAGGGAATGAACATATTTTGAATTTTTGAATTGTGTGTGGGGGGGCGGGGCATGGACCTTTGAAAGTCAGCAAATGGTTAGTGATAGCCAGGATGATCTATTAAATATATTAACACACTAATTCCTAGATTTTGTAAATATGCATGGAAATATACAGGGAATATACAGGAATATATTATCAAATTTATGGACCTTAAAATAGGAGATTATCCTGGATTACCTTGGAGGGTCCAAACTAATTAAATTAACCTTTAAAGGCAGAAATCTTTTTCCATGTGGAATAAGAAAGATAGGGCAGAAATAGAAGTCAGAGAAGGTTTAACCTGCCATTGTTCTCTTTGAAGATAAAAAGACCAAAATGTCAAAAGATGCAGGAGACATTAAGGATCTGAGAGAAGCTCCAGACTGAAAATCTGTGAAGAAACAAGAGCCTCAGATCACTGCTGCACGTAACTAAATACTGTCAACAGCCTGAGTGAACCTTGGAAACAGATTTTTCTCTCAGCTTCCAGATAAAATCTCAGGCTGAGCAAAACCTCGACAATACTTCTGACCTACAGAACTTTGAAATAATATGTTTGTGTGGTTTTTAGCTGCTAAAATTTGTAGTAATTTGAAAGAACAGCAATGAAAAAAACAATACAGCCTGTAATTCAAAACTTCTCAATCTATTTCAGTGTTTATTGTTATAATGGTCTCTGTTTCCTTTGGATCAAGCTTTGTGTTATGCATATACAAGTGGGTATATGAAAAATTGATAACAGTAGTGACCCCAGATGATCACCCTTTTCTCTATTCAAACCCTTTGTCATGTGAATATGAATTGCCTGTCACTAAAATGATTAATTTCCTCACCCACTGATTCTGGGACCAGCCATGTGGTTTATTATGGCTATTGGAATGAGGCAATAGAAGAAATAAGGAAAATAAATATATACACAGGATAAAACATGAAATAGCTATACTTAGATGAAGAGCAGGATAGGATTGATGAAAAAGGAGGGTGTTTAATGATCTCAGTGTTAGTAAGTGCAGAAAAGTGGGCAGAGTTACAGACTTTTGAAGTCTATTATGATGTGCTTAAAACTCTGCCCAGTACTCATTATTTTCTTGAATGTTGTGACTTAGGATCTAAAATTTCAGAAACCTGAAGTTATAATGAATAAAGACACTCTTTGCTATCATGTCTGTCTAATCTCAAACAAGAATAAATGACCCACAACATTCTCCCGTGTGCCTACAGTCTGATGTGTACCAGAAAATCTGAAAGTAATGCCACTACCTACCATATAATGCTAATGAGGCAACTATTTGAAACTTAGGAATAGCTACAACTTTGTAGTATAACTGCAAAAGATACTGGTGCTTTAGATGTTAACTTCTTTTTCTACTATCATGGGATCTAGAAGGATCTTGTGTTTCAGTATAATCTGAAGACTGTTAACAGATGAATTGATTTGAAAGCAACAAAGGGTCAGTGAAGATCTACAGAGTTATGATTTTAAATGTTTCCTTGTTTTGGCATTGTGCTAAATTTTTACATTTACAAGTGTTTCAATTATACCTATGAAATATATGACTTCCCTAGTGGCTCAGATGGTAAAGAAACTGCCTGCAATATAGAATACATTGAATATATTGGATGATATAGGTGAATATAAACTGAAATTATCTATAAAATTACAAAGCTTTGTTAATTTTGTTCCCTGTATATACTTTCATAATCAGCTATAACTATTGACTATCTCTATTATAGATAATGTGTGAATTTAATAGAATAACTGTAGCTATTTTATTCTGTTAGCTATTTATTTTTATTAGCTATTGAAGTACTTAAAGCATAAGCAACAACCTATTTTCTGAGGTTTGAGAGCAACAGCCTTTTCTTTTTATGTATAAATACTTAAAATTTAAAATTAAAAAATCTGGGAGGTCCTAAGATGGCAGAAGAATAGGATGGGGAGATCACTTTATCCCACAAAAATTCATCAAAAGATCGTTTGAATGCTGAACAACTTACACAAAACAACTTCTGAATCCTGGCAGAGGACACCAGGCACCCAGAAAGGAAGCCTATTCTCTTCAAAAAAAAGTAGGACCAAATATAAAAGACAAAAAAGAGAGACAAAAGAGTTAGGGATGGAGACCTGTCCTGGGGAAGGAGTCGTGAAGGAGGAGAAGTTTCCAAACACCAGGAAACTCTCACTGGCAGGTCTGTGGAGAGTTTTGGAATCTCAGAGAGCAACATAACTGAGAGAAGGGGAAAAAAACACACACACAGATCATGTGCCTAACTGCAACTCCCAGTGGAGAAGTAGCCCAGAAATTCGCGTCTGCCACCATCCAGCATAGGCTGAACAGGGAGGCACGGGTTGCATATTGAGGGTAAGGACCAGGCCTGAATGCCCTGAGGACAATCTGAGGGAGCTAAGGTGAGATAGCAACCCAAACTGTGGGATAGCCATAGAGGGAAACAAATAAAAAGAGAGAGAGAGAAAGAGAACTTTCCCATGAAAAGCTCTAACCTCAGGCACAGCCTGGCCTACTCACAGAAGAACAAAGGATTGAGCAAATACCAAAGGAGAGCTAGCCGGCTACGGACAGCCCATCCCCCTGCCGGAGGCAGAGAGGCAGGTGGGCAACAGCCTGAGCTGGAAGGCAATCTTGGCCCCAGAGATGGCATCCTCCACCATACTGTGAGCAGGCTCCCAGTTGCTACTCAAGTCTTCCTGGGATCCTGGATGGCCAACATCTGCCAGGAGGGTTGCAGCCAGAGATCAACTCCCAGAGGAGACATGTGGCATATCTGAGAAGGCGCTATGGCTACACACACAGGAAACCAAGTGTCTGTGTCTAGGGAGGTGATTAAGATGCACAGCCCATCTAGGATAGTGCACTTGCCAAACACCTGGTCACCTGAGATACTCAGACCTGAGAAGGGCACAAAACACAGGCTCGAGTCTGTGCCTTTGTGGAGTACCTGAGAACCTGAGCCTGAGCAGCTTAGACTTGGGAAGTGCATGAAACCCAGGACCTGCTTTGGACAGTTCCCCTGCAGGCCAAGCTGGAGCCTGAGCAGTGTAACCCAGAAAGCACACACACTGTGAGCGTGGACAAACCCAGTGTGGTGCAGACACTGCCAGCACTATCCACACACACCAGTGTTATTTGTTTGCAGAGCTCCTCCCTCCCCACAGCACAACTGAACAAACGAGCCTAGATAAGTGACCACCTTTGCCCCCCCATGTCAGGGTGGAAACTAGACACTTAAGAAACTTTCAAACAGAGGAAGCCAAAATAAACAAAGAGGGAACTGCTCTAGAAGTGACAGGTGCAACAGATTAAAACCCTGTTGTTAGCAATGTGTAAGCATTGTAAGGGACATATAGATTTTGAGAAGTATAAGCTGGAACAAGGGACTATCTGAAAGTGAACTGACCCCACACCACCCTCAACAGCTCCAGAGAAATTCCTAGATATATTTTTACTATTATCATTTTTTTAATATTTTTTTAATTTTTAAATTCTTTATTACTCCTTTAATTTTAATTTTTATAACCTGCTATTACCTTGCAAAAAGACCCTATTTTAAAAGCAAATTATATTATATATACATAAATATATATTTATTTTATACTTTTTGTGATTTTTTTGTATTATTAATATTGTATTTTACATAATCTAACCTCTACTCTAGATTTTTGATCTTTCCTTTTTGGTATTTGTTATCAGTTTTGTACCTTTAAGAATATAATCTTTGATACTCATTTTTCCTTGTATATTCAAAAGCAGAGACATTACTTTGCCAACTAAGGTCCGTCTAGTCAAAGCTGTGGTTTTTCCTTTGGTCATGTATGGATGTGAGAGTTGGATTGTGAAGAAGGCTGAGCACCAAAGAATTGATGCTTTTGAACTGTGGTGTTGGAGAAGACTCTTGAGAGTCCCTTGGACTGCAAGGAGATCCAGCCAGTCCATTCTGAAGGAGATTAGCCCTGGTATTTCTTTGGAAGGAATGGCGCTAAAGCTGAAACTCCAGTACTTTGGCCACCTCATGTGAAGAGCTGACTCATTGGAAAAGACTCTGATGCTGGGAGGGATTGGGGGCAGGAGGAGAAGGGGGCGACCGAGAATGAGATGGCTGGATGGCATCACTGACTCGATGGATGTGAGTCTTGGTGANTAGCAAACCTATTCCTCTAATTTGTACCTAATATAAATACCAAAATAAAGAAATTACTTTTATATATGTAAAAACAAGTGCCAAAACTGAATCTAGAATACAGGACACATTTTTTTGTTATCTAGTCTTTTAAAAATAATTTTATTTTCTAATCATATTTGGAATCAAGGAAGATTATTTTTTTGAAAAATATAGAAAATATCTGAAAATGGTGAACATAAATATTATTCAATCATTTAACTATACTTTATACTTAGAAAGTCTTTTTCCTATCCCTATTTAGATCAGTTACCTCCCATGACTTAGGGGGACGGTGTTAACTATTTGTTTGGGAAACCTAGGAGTGTGTAGAAGCTGTCAGTAACACACTCCAGTATTCTTGACTGGAGAATCTCATGGGCAGAGGAGCAGGAACTTATGATTATAAACTATAAATTATTATCAATTATAACATATATTATTGTAATTATACTTTATTACAATTATATATTGTTACATATATTTATAATCTGCCTAAATATCCACACAACTTTATATATATATACATATATATATCAAAATTCACTTTGGTAATTGAAATTACACTGTCATAGAAAGTGGACATATTATTGTGTTAAGCACTGTATTTCTGATTTTNTATTGTTACATATATTTATAATCTGCCTAAATATCCACACAACTTTATATATATATACATATATATATCAAAATTCACTTTGGTAATTGAAATTACACTGTCATAGAAAGTGGACATATTATTGTGTTAAGCACTGTATTTCTGATTTTGAATAATTAATCAGATAAAAATGTGTTTTCCAATGCTCTTTCAGAATATATTAGCTTGTGAATTTTTTAATGTATAACTTTTTGCTGAGATATCAGCATGAATACATTCCATAACAAATCACTCATATTCATCACTTTTAATTTCAGGGTTTTATTGTCTTTGTATTCAATTTCAGTTCTCAGTGTCTATGTTTATAAACATTCTTTTCAGTGGTCCATATTTTTCAAGTTTTGCATCAAGAACTGCCACTTGCATTACATAAATTTGAATACTTTTCCATATTTTTATGTGCTTTTAATATTTTATATGACATTGACATTATTTGTTGTGATAATTTTTAAGTAATTTATTCATCAATCCTCACATCCAAAATTCTTTCTTTTGAGAAAGTGCAAGTGAGAGGCAAGATCCAAACTCTTTTATTGTACATTTAGGTGTATTTATACATGGACANATATTTTATATGACATTGACATTATTTGTTGTGATAATTTTTAAGTAATTTATTCATCAATCCTCACATCCAAAATTCTTTCTTTTGAGAAAGTGCAAGTGAGAGGCAAGATCCAAACTCTTTTATTGTACATTTAGGTGTATTTATACATGGACATGTATTTTTCTCTCTCCTGTGGTAGTATTTATGTCAAACTTTTTATAAAGACTTTGTTTTCATAAACTTTATTGTGTTATTTGGCAGATATATTTACAGATACATATTATATTACAACAAAGTGATATCTTTGTTATATATATATTGTTTTAACTCTAACAATTTAACTTCTTTTATATAAATAATGCTATTCAGTCATGTTTTAATTTGAAAAAAATCAATCTGTGTCCATGCTTTTGTTTCACACTTCGTATTTAGTCATATTTTACATTTGACTTGTATAAGACAGCTAGTGTTTACTAAAGGCTAGACTCTAAAAAATAATGGGATTTTAGTCTACGGGCCAAGGTCAATTTTAAAATCTGGTCAATTTGGAAATTTTGAAATACCAAACTTGGAAATCTGGAGTCTAGAATCCAGGGA
>SJYV01007287.1:201332-220542 GCA_006410875.1 Neotragus pygmaeus
TGAATGCAGAGTTCCAAAGAATAGCAAGGAGAGATAAGAAACCTTCCTCAGTGATCAATGCAAAGAAATAGAGGCAAACGATAGAAAAAGAAAGACCACATATCTCTTTCAGAATATTAGTGATACCAAGGAAATATTACATGCAAAGATGGGCACAATAAAGGACAAAAATGGTATGGGCCTAACATAGGCAGAAGATATTAAGAAGAGGATAAAATACACAGAAGAACTATACAAAAAAGATCTTCAATACCCAGATAACCACAATGGTGTGATCACTCACCTAGAGTCAGACATCCTGGAATGTGAAGTGGGCCTTCGGAAACATTACTATGAACACAGCTAGTGGAGGTGATGGAATTCCAGTTGAGCTATTTCAAATCCTAAAAGATGAGGTTGTAAAAGTGCTGCACTCAATAAGCTAGCAAACTTGGAAAAGGTCAGTTTTCATTCCAATCCCAAAGAAGGGAAATGCCAAAGAATGTTCAAACTACTGCACAATTGCAATCATCTCACACTCTAGCAAAGTAATGTACAAAATTCTCCAAGCCAGGCTTCATCAGAATGTGAACCATGAACTTCGGGTTGCTCAAGCTGAATTTAGAAAAGGCAGAGGAACCAAAGATCAAACTGTCAACATCTGTTGGATCATAGAAAAAGCAAGAGAATTCCAGAAAAAAACTTCTACTTCTGCTTTATTGATTGTGCCAAAGCCTGTGACTGTGTGGGATCACAACAAATTGTGGACATTTTTTCAAAGGGTGGGAATACCAGACCACCTTACCTGCCTCCTGGGAAATCTTATTCAGGTCCAGAAGCAACAGTTAGTACCTGGCATGGAACAACAGACTGGTTCCAAATAGGAAAAGGAGTACGTCAAGGGTGTATATTGTCACCCTGCTTATTTAAGTTATATGCAGAGTACATCATGAGAAACGTTGGGCTGGAAGAAGCACAAGCCAAAATCAAGATTACCAGGAGAAATATCAATAACCTCAGATATGCAGATGACACCACCCTTATGGCAGAAAGTAAAGAGGAACTAAAAAGCCTCTGGATGAAAGTGAAAGAGAATGAAAAATTTGGCTTAAAGCTCAACGTTCAGAAAATGAAGATCATGGCATCTAGTCCCATCATTTCATGGGAAAACAGTGGAAAACATGTCAGACTTTATTTTTTAGGGCTCCAAAATCACTGCAGATGGTGACTGCAGCCATGAAATTATAAGACGGTTACTTCTTGGAAGGAAAGTTATGACCAACCTAGACAGTATATTCAAAAGCAGNAAAGCTCAACGTTCAGAAAATGAAGATCATGGCATCTAGTCCCATCATTTCATGGGAAAACAGTGGAAAACATGTCAGACTTTATTTTTTAGGGCTCCAAAATCACTGCAGATGGTGACTGCAGCCATGAAATTATAAGACGGTTACTTCTTGGAAGGAAAGTTATGACCAACCTAGACAGTATATTCAAAAGCAGAGACATTACTTTGCCAACAAAGGTCCATGTAGTCAAGGCTATGGTTTTTCCAGTGATCATGTATGAATGTGAGAGTTGAACTGTAAAGAAAGTCGAGTGCCAAAGAATTGATGTTTTTGAACTGTGGTGTTGGAGAAGACCGTTGAGTGTTCCTTGGACTGCAAGGAGATCCAGTCAGTCCATTCTAAAGATCAGTTCTGGATGTTCTTTAGAAGGGCTGAAGCTCCACTAGTTTGGCCACCTCATGTGAAGAGTTGACTCATTGGAAAAGACTCTGATGCTGGGAAGGACTGGGGGAAGGAGGAAGAGGGGACAACAGAGACTGCGATGGCTGGATGGCATCACCGACTCGATGGACGTGAACCTTAATCCTGATAATGCATAGCATCAGTTCAGTTCAGTTCAATTCAGTTCATTTCAGTCGCTCAGTCATGTCCGACTCTTTGTGACCTCATGAATAGCAGCACGCGAGGCCTCCCTGTCCATCACCAACTGCCAGAGTTCACTCAGACTCGTGTCCATCGAGTCAGTGATGCCATCCAGCCATCTCATCCTCTGTCATCCCCTTCTTCTCCTGCCCCCAATCCCTCCCAGCATCAAAGTCTTTTCCAATGAGTCACACATAAAACAAATCTAAAGTATAGTTAATCTCAGTTCAGTTCAGTCATTGTTGAGACCTGGCTTGAAGAATTTCAATCATTACTTTACTAGTGTGTGAGATGAGTGCAGTTGTGTGGTAGTTTGAGCATTCTTTGGCATTGCCTTTCTTTGGGATTGGAATGAAAACTGACCTTTGTCAGTCTTGTGGCCAATGCTGAGCTTTCTAGATTTGGTGGCATATTGAGTGCAGCACTTTCACAGCATCATCTTTCAGGATTTAAAATAGCTCAACTGGAATTCCATCACCTCTACCACCTTTGATCACAGTGATGCTTTCTAAGGCCCACTTGACTTTGTATTCCAGGATGTCTGGCACTAGGTGAGTGTTCACTTCATTGTGATTATCTGGGTCATAAAGATCTCTTTTGTACAGTTCTTCTGTGTATTTTTGCCACCTCTTCCTAATATCTTCTGCTTCTGTTAGGATCATATTATTTCTGTCCTTTATTTTGCTCATCTTTGCATGAAATGTTCCCTTGGTATCTCAAATTTTCTTGAAGAGATCTCTAGTCTTTCACATTCTATTGTTTTCCTCTAATGCTTTGCCTTGATCACTGAGGAAGGCTTTCTTATCTCTTCTTGCTATTCTTTGGAACTCTGCATTCAAATGGCTATATCTTTCCTTTTCTCTTTTGCCTTTTGCTTCTCTTCTTTTCACAGTTATTTGTCAGGCTTCCTCAGAAAACTATTTTGGCTTTTTGCGTTTATTTTTCTTGGAGATGGTCTTGATCCCTGCCTTCTATACAATGTCATGGTCCTCCATCAATAGTTCTTCAGGCACTCTGTCAGGTCTAATCCCTTGAATCTATTTCTCACTTGCACTGTATGATCATAAGGGATTTGATTTAGGTCATACCTGAATGGTATAGTGGTTTTCCCTGCTTTTTTGAATTTAGGTCTGAATTTGGAAATAAGGAGTTCATGATCTGAGCCACAGTTAGCCCCCAGTCTTCTTTTTGCTTTCTTTATAGAGCATCTCCATTTTTGGCTCCAAAGAATATAATCAATCTGATTTTGGTGTTGACCTTCTTGTGATGTCCATGTGTAGAGTCTTCTCTTGTGCTGTTGGAAGGGGGTGTTTCTATGACCAGTGTATTCTCTTGGCAAAACTCTATTAGCCTTTGCCCTGCTTAATTCCTTATTCCGAGGCCAAATATGCCTGTTACTCCAGGTGTTTCTTGACTTCCTACTTTTGCATTCCAGTCTCCTATAATGAAAAGGACACATTTTTTGGGTGTTACTAGAACCATTTAGCTTTAGCTTCTTCAGCATTACTGATCAGGGCATAGACTTGCATTACTGTGGCTTTAAATAAGAGACTCTAAGCTATGGAAATTTTGGTATATGCAAGATGATTCTGCTCTATCAGTGATTCCATAATTAGCATCATTTTTTTTTAAGCTTTATAATGGTTTAGTTTCCTAACCTATGACAATGATCATGTCCTGGATCAAGTGCCAAAAACTCTGTATTAAGAAGCTTTGAACTTGTAGTATCTTTGAAGTCATTTTCAATTTTATTATTCATAGATCTGTGNTTAGCATCATTTTTTTTAAGCTTTATAATGGTTTAGTTTCCTAACCTATGACAATGATCATGTCCTGGATCAAGTGCCAAAAACTCTGTATTAAGAAGCTTTGAACTTGTAGTATCTTTGAAGTCATTTTCAATTTTATTATTCATAGATCTGTGAATGCGATACTTTATAGTTTTTTTTTAATTTTTAAAACAATGGTTGTTATATTTTTTATTCATTTTCCTTTATATTTCCTGCTCAGCAAAACTTCTACCAGAGTAAATGACTTATACTATTGAGTATTTTGGGTTTTTTTCCCAGTATTTTGCAATCAGTAAATATTATATGAGGTTTTTCAGTTATTGAATGAAAATTGACAAGTGGACTAATTATTTATCATATATTCCTACTGAAATTATATATTTTATTCCATAAATACATGTTATCCTCTAAATTCCATGATATTTTTCAAAAAATAGGGTCTCCCCTGGTGGCTCAGTGATAAAGGAAATGCCTGCCAATGCAGGAGACAGAGGTTCAATCCCTGATCAGGGAAGATCCTACATGCTAAAGAGTAACTGGGCCCAAGTACCACAACTATTGATCCTGTGCTCTAGAGCCTGGGAGCCGCAACTGTGGAGCCCATGTGCTGCCACTTTTGCAGTCTGTGAATTGTAGAGCTCATGCTCCACACCTGTGCACTGCAACTAGAGTAGCCCCCACTCTCTGCAACTAGAGAAAAACCCACACAGCAACTAAGATCTAGCACATTTCCCCCCAAAATTTTTTACTTTGTATATTTTGCAAAAATAGAATTCACGTTAGCTCATATTTTCCTTTGCTTTACTAGGATTAGCTATTTTTTTCTTTTTATCATTTCTGAGATCAACACAAAGTATGTGTGGACACTGTGATGTCAACCTTTGTGATAGTGAACACTCAAATTTGAAAGTGATTTAGAGCTTGAATGTCTATCTCAATAGTTTATAATGTCATCAACCCATGGTGGATTCATGTCAATGTATGCAAAAACCAATACAGTATTGTAAAGTAAAATAAAGTAAAAATAAATAATTTAAAAAAAAAAAAAACCTTTCTGAGCTGATTTTTTTTTTCTTTGATTCTAAAAGAAAAGGTTAAACTCAGCTTAAATGTGAATATTTTGGAGAGTTTAGCCAAAATGAATTTAGCATTTTTTTTTCTTGTACTTACTTGAGAATGAACAAAGTTAATTTTCTCATTCTGATAAAAATCCCCTCCCACGTGTATTTGTGCTCATTTAAGAGCAACTAAAATTATAAACCTGAATCTTGATAGGAATAGAGCACTTATTGTGAAAGAAAAAGATCAGGATACATTTATAAAAATTATTCAAGATTTTTGGAAGTTATGATGGTGGATTAGACATAAAGTTGTGTCCAACTCTTGAGACCCCATGGACTATAGCCTGCCAGGCTCTTCTGTCCATGGGATTCTCCAGGCAAGAATACTAAAGTGGGTTGCTATTTCCTTCTCCAGAGTATCTTCTGGACCCAGAGATCAAATCTAGGTCTCCTGCATTGCAGGCAGCTTCTTTACCACCTTAGTTGTGAGGGAAGCCCAAATTGTTATTGGTGGTGGTTTAGATGAGTATGTTATGATAGTTTATATATATATGTAAGCTTATATAACATATTATGAATGCTTGTTCAATTCTCTAGTTAATAGCACTGCCAATTAGTAGACAAAATACTAAATAAAAGCTAAAAATTCTGAATTTAATGTGATCTTTGCTGTCAATTTCTTTTAGCTTTGCTTTCTCAATTGCCACTTCTTAAAAGTGAGAGGGGCATGGGTGAGTAAACAGTTTGGTACCTTGCACTGCTGTGAAATGTGTGTAGCTGTTTTATTGATAACTTTCTAGGAATTGATATGTATATGAACTTTACTGAACTTTAATTAATTTTGTTTAAAATGTATTAAGGAAGTCAACTTGAATCACAGAACAAGATTACACATAATACTTTAAATTCAGATACACTATTACATGCACTCTGCATAGTCCCCTGGTAATAAAATCTTCATTCTGCTTTCCCATAAAGCTGATTACAATACTTTCTGGGTCCAATATAATATAAGCCCTCTTTGGAATAATCCACTTGGATATTACTACTAGTATTGGAAACAGGACAAGTAAAGGGAAGGAATTCCTACCACAGAAAATTTTAAACCCCTCTTTGGTAGTAAAAACTAAAGTCAAGCCCTTTTAATAACAGTTACTTGGTGACCCAACACTCAAATCTAGTCTTTTTTGTGACTCTATGGAGACTTCTGAGTTAACTCAGTTTTCCTATTGGTGTAAATTTAGTAATTATTGTGTCATAAGTATAAAATTGTGAATAAATTTGTCTCTATCATTTCATTTACACAATAAAATTATGTTAATCTTATAAACTTGTGGTTAGTTCTTCAGTTTTGGCTCTCACCACAGATTAAGTCTTCAGATCAGATGAGAGCACACTGACATCAATGACATGCCACCTCTACTTCTAAAGTAACAGTAAAACTCACTACACTGAGTTCTTAATATAGCTGCCTGAATTGCATTTAATCTATTTTGGACGTTATTCTCACTGACCCATATGTTTGGCAATCAAAACTAATTACAAGCCTTAATGAAGCTTGATACAATAGAAATGTTATCTTATTAGCACCTTATTTTGTGCCCATGCTACTTCAGATTTACATTTCTTCACTATGGATCATATGATACCCTATCTTGGGGAAAAATGAAACAAAGAAAATTCACTGAATCTACTCGAGAAAAACAAGAGTGCAATTTGCCACACAGCATGCCCTCTGATATGCACAAACAAGAACTTGTCATAACCATCTGTAGCTCTGCTTACACAAAGATACACACAGGCCAAAAAACCAGAGGAAGTCTGTCTGAATTAATAAATGTGTGGAAGAGGAGCTTGCAAGAAAGATATCTTTAACAGATATGAGCAAGACTGTTACCAATTGCAAAGGAACTTGAAATCAACAAAAGTTCACTGTCAATCTGAGTTGGTTTTGTTTTTGTTTTTCAGAAACATGCCAGGATATCAAGTGAATGTGCTGGTAGTAGGAAAGGTAATTAAAAGATGGCACATATTATTTGCATATATGTACATTTCTGACATTTTGATTTGCTAATGTTTTAATAACGATAATATGAGAATAATAGCATTAATTGAAATTCACTGTGTAAAAGAAATGCAGTTGCTTCTCATACTCATCATTTTAATCCTCAAAACTATACATGTATTATTAATTTATTTACAGATGGAGGGACTGAGGTACTTACCAAAGGTCACAAAGTTGGCACACAGAAGCAGAACTGTTGTCAGAATCTAGATAAACAACTAATAGCAATGAATTATATGAGAAAGAAAACTCCATGTTAAGGAGATAAGGACATTCAGTGTCCTGTTCCTCAGCTATTTATTGAATCACAGGCTGTGGATATTTGTAGTTGACAGACTGTTGATTATGATGACAGTCTAACAGGGGTCTCTTAACAGAAAATGATTTTCAGATATAGATATCTAAAAGATGAGATGCAGAGAATTTAGTTCTGCTTGCACTGAATCACACATTTCACTGATATTTTACTTGCTTTTCAGAATAGTTAACCTCTCTATCATCATCATTTAGAGCAAAATAGATTTATCTATCCTCAATCATATCTCCTACTCTTCCAGGCTTCTCTCATCCCTTTGTGGTCACACTATCCAGACATGCCCCTACCTAATGGAGTTTGGTAAAACTCCTAAGCATAAATTTATCTCATTAATATGCAGAATTGCACTTTTTATCAATTCACTACAGGTTTTACACTCTACAAATATCTTCATTCTCAAGCTCATACTTGAGTGTGTCCTTGGGCAAGTACTGCTGTATTTCAGAGATAGGTTAAAAATCTTACAGATTTTACTGTAATTTTTATAAAAGCAACATGTAATTTATAAAAATATTTTCCAAGTGCTTCCTCATGCAGTTCAGCTTTGACTATTACAGACACTCATGTCTAACTGAAGTGTTTTAAGTGTTCATGTTTGTAAGAGAGATTTCTTTTAAGTACTTTCATCAAAATTAAATGTGAAACACTTTTATAACAAACAGCTAACAGAGAGTAGGACATTTGTTCATGAGTGATTAGTTAATAAAAGTGCAGAGAAACTTCAGAGGATACCTTCCCCCTACTCCCCTGTTGAGCATTTCCCTCATTATGTTTATATGAAAATGCTTCCAAAAATATCTTATGGAGAAGTTAAGTTTGAATTAATTACATAGAAAAATATTTTTCTTACTATTGTTTTAAATACAATAAGGCCATAAATAAGCAAATTCTCACAACTTTTTGAGGACACCAAAGTGACACCCATGTTTCATGTCAAATTTGACAGTCATTAAGAACACTTTAAAAATATTTGTGGTATATCTGGGTTGCTTCCCTGATGTCTCAGGTGTTAAAGAATCTGCCTGCAATACAGGAGATACAGATTCGATCCCTGGGTTGGGAAGATCCCCAGGAGAAGGGAACGGCAAACCATTCAAGTATTCTTGGTTGGAGAATCCCATGGACAGANATTTAATTGATATGCAGAGTAAATCATGTGAGATGCTGGGCTGGATGAAGCACAAGCTGGAATCAACATTGCCATGAAAAATATCAACAACCGTAGATATAGAAATGATAACACTCTGTTGACCTAAAAAAAGACAATGCCAAAGAACAGTCAAACTACCGTACAGTTGCACTCATCTCACATGCTCGTAAAGGAATGATCAAAATTCTCCAAGCCAGGCTTCAATAATACATGAACTGTAACCTTCCGGATGTTTAAGCTGGATATAGAAAAGGCAGAGGGACAAGAGATCAAATTGCCAACATCCATTGGACCATCAAAAAAATCAAGAGAGTTCCAGAAAAACATATATTGCTGCTTTATTGACAATGCTAAAGCCTTTGACTGTGTGGATCACAACAAACTGTGGAAAATTCTTCAAGAAATGGGAATACCAGACAACTTGACCTGCCTTTTGAGAAATCTGTATGCAGGTCAGGAAGTAACAATCAGAACTGGACATGGAACAACAGACTAGTTCCAAGGAGCATGTCAAGGCTGTATATCATCACCCTACTTATTTAACTTATATGCAGNAACTTGACCTGCCTTTTGAGAAATCTGTATGCAGGTCAGGAAGTAACAATCAGAACTGGACATGGAACAACAGACTAGTTCCAAGGAGCATGTCAAGGCTGTATATCATCACCCTACTTATTTAACTTATATGCAGAGTACGTCATGTGAAATGCTGGGCTAGATGGAACACAAGCTGGACTCAAGATTGCCGGGAGAAATATCAGAAACCTCAGATATACAGATGACACCACCCTTATGGCAGAAAGCGAGGAAGAATTAAACAGCCTTTTGATGAAAGTGAAAGAAGAGAGTGAAAATGTTGGCCTAAAACTCAACATTCAGAAAATTAAGATCATGGCATCTAATCCCATTATTTCATGGCAAATAGATGGGGAAACAGAAACAGTGAGAGACTTTGTTTTCTTGGCTCCAAAATCAATGCAGATGGTGACTGCGGCCATGAAATTAAAAGACACTTATTCCTTGGAAGAAAAATCATGATCAACTTAGACAGCATATTAAAATGCAGGGACATTACTTTGCCAGCAAAGGTCTGTCTAGTCAAAGCTATGATTTTTCCAGTAGTCATGTATGGATGTGAAAGTTGGACTATAAAGAAAGCTGAGTGCTGAAGAATTGATGCTATTGAACTGTGGTGTTGGAGAAGACTCTTGAGAGTCCCTTGGACTACAAAGAGATCTAAACAGTTAATCTTAAAAGAAATCAGTCCTGAATGTTCATTAGCAGAACTGATGATGAAGCTGAAAATCCAATACTTTGGCCACCTGATGCGAAGAACTGACTCCTTGGAAAAGACCCTGAAGCTGAGAAAGATTGAGGGCAGGAGGAGAAGGGGATGGCAGAGAATGAGATGGTTGATGGCATCACCGATTCGATGGGTATGAGTTTGAGTAACTCCGGGAGTTGGTGATGGACAGGGAGGCCTGGTGTGCTGCAGTCCATGGGGTCACAAAGAGTTGGTCACGACTGAGAGACTGAACTGAACTGATCTGACCACTCTGATGCAGAAAGTCAAGAGGACCTAAAGAGACTCTTGATGAGGAGTAAAAAAACTGGCTTAAAACTCAACATTCAAAAAACTAAGATCACGATATCTGGTCCCATCACTTTATGGCAAATAGAAGAGGGGAAAGTAGAAACAGTGCCAGATTTTATTTCCTTGGACTGAAAAATCACTGTGGACAGTGACAGCAGTTATGAAATTAAAAGACGCTTTCCTTTTTCAAGGAAAGTCATGACAAACCTAGATCGTGTATTACAAAGCAGAAACATCACTTTACCGACAAAGTTCTGTATAGTTAGAGTTCTTGTTCTTCCAGTAGTCATGTTCAGATGCAAGAGTTGGGCTGTAAAGAAGGCTGAGCACTGAAGAATTTATGCTTTTGAACTGTGGGGCTGGATAAGAATCTGGAGAGTCCTTTGGACTGCAAGGAGATTAAACCAGTCAATTTTAAAGGAAGTCAACCCTGAATATTCATTGGAAGGACTGATATTGAAGCTGAAGCTTCAATACCTTGGCCTTCTCATGAGAAGAGCCAACTCATTGGAAAAAAAACTCTGATGCTTGGAAAGGTTGAAGGCAAAAGGAGAAAGGGATGACAGGGGATGGAATGTTTGGATATCATCACCAACTCCATGAGTATGAGCAAGCTCTGAGAGATATTGAAGGACAGGGAAGCCTGGTGCACTGCAGTCCATGGGGCCACAAAGAGTTGGATGTGCCTTAACAACTGAATAACAACAACAGCAATGTGGAGGTAAGTCATGGGCATTAGGTTATCTTCTGAATTTTGTTATGATTGTTTTATTTGTAAGATTTTTAAAAACTAAAAATTGTATGTGCTTCAATCAGGCACTCTAATTAAATATGCACTTTAATACCTGCTGCAAATCTTATATTATTTTCTCAAACAGCCTCCCCATTTCCTTGCTCCATAACTGTTTTAGCTTTAGGCACTATCAGATGTATACATTTTCTAACCATTGCTTTCACAGAAGATGAGATATGTAGGAACATGGGAATGAGGTGAGGATGGAGAGGTGTGTAGAAAAGGATCACTACCACAAAAAGGAAGAAAAAAAAAGAGCTNGCTTTCCTTTTTCAAGGAAAGTCATGACAAACCTAGATCGTGTATTACAAAGCAGAAACATCACTTTACCGACAAAGTTCTGTATAGTTAGAGTTCTTGTTTTTCCAGTAGTCATGTTCAGATGCAAGAGTTGGGCTGTAAAGAAGGCTGAGCACTGAAGAATTTATGCTTTTGAACTGTGGGGCTGGATAAGAATCTGGAGAGTCCTTTGGACTGCAAGGAGATTAAACCAGTCAATTTTAAAGGAAGTCAACCCTGAATATTCATTGGAAGGACTGATATTGAAGCTGAAGCTTCAATACCTTGGCCTTCTCATGAGAAGAGCCAACTCATTGGAAAAAAAACTCTGATGCTTGGAAAGGTTGAAGGCAAAAGGAGAAAGGGATGACAGGGGATGGAATGTTTGGATATCATCACCAACTCCATGAGTATGAGCAAGCTCTGAGAGGTATTGAAGGACAGGGAAGCCTGGTGCACTGCAGTCCATGGGGCCACGAAGAGTTGGATGTGCCTTAACAACTGAATAACAACAACAGCAATGTGGAGATAAGTCATGGGCATTAGGTTATCTTCTGAATTTTGTTATGATTGTTTTATTTGTAAGATTTTTAAAAACTAAAAATTGTATGTGCTTCAATCAGGCACTCTAATTAAATATGCACTTTAATACCTGCTGCAAATCTTNTCTTCTGAATTTTGTTATGATTGTTTTATTTGTAAGATTTTTAAAAACTAAAAATTGTATGTGCTTCAATCAGGCACTCTAATTAAATATGCACTTTAATACCTGCTGCAAATCTTATATTATTTTCTCAAACAGCCTCCCCATTTCCTTGCTCCATAACTGTTTTAGCTTTAGGCACTATCAGATGTATACATTTTCTAACCATTGCTTTCACAGAAGATGAGATATGTAGGAACATGGGAATGAGGTGAGGATGGAGAGGTGTGTAGAAAAGGATCACTACCACAAAAAGGAAGAAAAAAAAAGAGCTATTCCTATATACTGGCTAGGAATAGGTATAGCTTATGTAAAGAATGGGATATTTTCCACTTTCACCATTCTGTGATACTTTTTTTCTTGATATGCCCAAGTGCTGGAAATTTGCTAAAATATGTTTTATGCATTATGATCTTTGACCAGTATGCATTTTTATTCAAAAATTGTGTATTTGGTAAGTAGAAACTGTGAACGTGTGCATACTCAGTTGCTTCAGTCATGTCTGACTTTTTGCAATCCCATGGATTGTAGCCCACCAGGCTCCTCTGTCCATGGGAATTATCCAGTATTCTTATACTGGAGTGGGTTGCCATTCTCTTCTCCAGAGGATCTTCGTGATCCAGGGATCAAGCCCACATCTACTGCATCTCCTGAATTGCAAGCAGATTCTTTACTGCTGAGCCACCAGAGAAGCAGAGTATTTGTGAATACTACCATTTTAGGTCAAAATTACAAGAGTTTCTTTATTTATATGAATATTATCAGGCTGAAACTATTGCTAAAATGGGTATATATACTGATAGTTTGCTGTTTGAGGCTGAATTCATACTTCCAAGCCCTCAGAGTAAGTATTTTTTAAAATTGGGAGCTGATAATTTACTAAATGTACATCCATAATAGATAATTATGGATGTACATTTGGATAAATGCCTTAGATGATGTTGTGCATATATAAACTAATAACCTTAACTATTAAATCCATCAATAAACAAATCCTGGGTTATGTTATTATTTGATGGCATCTCGTGATTTTTTTATATTTTAATATAGTTTGCATAATTTTATTTTTTTTAATTTACTTTATTTTACTTTACAATACTCTATTGGCTTTGCCATACATCGACATGAATCCACCACAGGTGTACATGAGCTCCCAATCCTGAATCCCCCTCCCACCTCCCATCTCACAACATCTCTCTGGATCATCCCCGTGCACCAGCCCCAAGCATCCTGCATCGAACAATTGGTGTGTGTTATGTGATTTCTCTGTTTAAAAATAAGGAAGTATTTCAAAAAAATAAAAAAAAAATAAGGAAGTATTTCAGTGTGGCACCTCAGGATGCCAGCATCAAAGAAGTGTTTCGTTTAATGAAACTCCAGCATACACCTTCATGCTACAAGAGCACTCTGTAAGGAAAACCAATTGTTACTCTTGGTTTGTTCTTTGCAAATTACCTTCACTCTTTTGCTTCATTCGTTCCTCAACTAGGGTATTTGTGTTATTCTGGATGTACTTCTCTTGGATTCAATACCTGTTATGGTTCAAACTGATATCAACCTTCACTTGTCTTCCAAACTATTATTTTCATTTGCTCCTCTAAGTAAATATTCTTTCAAATTCTCAAAATCAGCCCAACCTGGCCCTGACCTGGCAAAGCCACTTCCTTCGGAAACTTTCCCAGAAAGGACTAGTTTTCCCACAGCTTCTGAAATATTTGTCCTAAACATCGTTAAATGAATCAGAAGAGTTTTACACTATGAATGCCATTGTAGTTGAATTGATTCTATAATAAAAACATCATTATTCTTAACTATTTTCCTTAAATGATGATTATTTGCATTGTTGCTACGTGAACTTCATAGGAGACATGGGTTCCATCATGGACAGTCAATGAGTATCTACCTGATCAGTATACCTGATCTGAAGTGTCATTCTTTCTTGGGAATGTACAAGGGAGTGGAATTTTTCCTTCTTTTGTACCTGGATAATATATAATACAAAGTACAAGCTGAATAGATAATTTTTATTTTTGGAAGAATTTTCCAAAATTTAACTATCATCATAGATAGTGTACCTTTTTTCTAGGTTTTATCAACTGTAGAAAATAGACATATAAACATATAACTCAAATAAAATATGACAAATGTCCAATAATGGGAGGTAGAGATGCTAAATGCAAGCTCAGAGAATGGAATGCCTTCTTGAACTGGGGCTTCAGTGAAACTGAGGTGGTCTCTAAGAATGGAAACTTTTATTTGCAAAAGAACATTTTAGAAAAAAAAAAAAGGAACATTTTAGGTTTACAGAGCACATAAAGTGTTGTAACTCAGGAAATTCTAAATTTGTAAACAATCATTTGGTGTGCTTAAATAGAGAGATGGAGTGGAGGGTNGGTCGCTAAGAATGGAAACTTTTATTTGCAAAAGAACCTTTTTAGAAAAAAAAAAGGAACATTTTAGGTTTACAGAGCACATAAAGTGTTGTAACTCAGGAAATTCTAAATTTGTAAACAATCATTTGGTGTGCTTAAATAGAGAGATGGAGTGGAGGGTAAAGATTGGAGACAGATGAGGGAAAGGGCTGGAAAACTTTTAATTATAAAAACCCTTGAAGTTATAACGTCTTATAAGTTGTAAGGGTTATCTCTCTCTCTCTCTCTCTTTTTTTTTTTCTGAATGTGTTGACAAGCCATAAAAAAAAAAAAAACCAAAAACTAAAACACAGGAGTTAAATAAAAGTATGTGTGTTCAACAAAGTTCATGGGTGACAATAAGAACTATACATTGAGGAAAGAAGCTGGAGCTACAGAGATTAGTTCTGAGAATATTTCTGTAGCTCACAGAGATAAAAGTAAGTATTTGTCCTAAGGCAGTGACAATGAAAAAAGAAAGAGAGATATATAGTGCTCTGACTGATAATCTTAATTTTTTAACTGAAATTGCAGATACCTGATTAATATTTTTCAGGCAAGCCTGAATTTTCTCATAGCCTTGTACTAATGCAGCAAATAACATTCAGTTACTTGACAAGTTAAATCTTTGTCCTCACAACAATACTTACACAATATCTTTAGTATTTTATGTTTTACTTTTTTGTTTCTTTCTTCTGCAATCAGAAATCTGGTCAAACCAGTCCTCTTTCTATACTCTAAAAAATGTGTTCACAGAAACTTCACTAAGTTATTTGACCTCAGTTGCCTCATTGTCGTGTCTGACTCTTGGTGATCCCATAGACTGTATTCACCAGGCTCCTCTGTCCATGAAATTCTCCAGGCAAGAATACTGGAGTGAGTAGTCATTCTCTTCTCCAGAGGATCCTCCCAACCCAGGGATTGAACCTGGGTCTCCTGCATTGCAAGCATACTCTTTCTTTTACTGTATAAGCTGCCAGGGAAGCCTCATGTTTATGGAGAAAATGTGTTTAGTTGCTCAGTCATGTCCAACTCTCTGAGACCCCATGGATGGCAGCAAGCCAGGCTCCTCTCTCCATGGTGATTCTCCAGGCAAGAATACAGGAGTGGGTTGCCTTGCCCTCCTCCAGGGGATCTTCCCAAGCCAGAGATGGAACCCAGGTCTCCTGCATTGCAGGCAGATTCTTTACCAGTTGAGCTACCAGGGAAGCCTGTCAAAATCAGATCTTTCCTTTAAAGCTAGGATAAATTTACATCTATACCTTCTCCCTCTGTTACCCAAGAGCTTGTTGCTTTATGTTTTATTTGTCCCTGAGTTCTCATTGCATTCGGCTTTGTATTTAATTATGTTTTTATTTCCCCTCATCCATCTGATCCTTTATTGAGGTCTTTCAGTAGGCATTACTAAAACCTAAACAGTTTTATTCTGTTTTCTAGGTGACTTTGGGATTACCAGGTGACTCAGTGGTAAAGACTCTGCCTGCCAGCACTGGAGACATGAGCTCGATACCTGGGTTGGGAAGATCCCCTGAAGGAGGAAATAACAACTCACTCCAATATGCATGCCTGGATAATCTCAAGGACAGAGGAGCCTAGCAAGCTATAGTCCATAGGGTCACAAAAGTTGGACACCCCTGAGCATGCCTGCACTTTAAAAAATGACTTCAGCAGGTCTAATTAATGCTTACTTTGAACTTACATCTAGTTGTTTTATGCTGAGATCATATACAACTTGAAAATTTAAGAATGAGTTTAAGGTTTACTGATTATCAATTTCGATTAACTCTATTTTCTGGGAAATTGTGCATAAGAATTCTGCTTAATGTGGAGACCTGACCTGTCTAATAGCCTAATGGTTTTGTATTTTTCAGAAACTTGAATTTCCATGGCAGGAGACAAAAGATTAGACACGTTTTTTTAAGACTAGGTATCAGAAATGGATAAATTAACATAATTCAATGTACCACCAGTTAAATAACACTTCAAACTATGGAAATTCCAGATCATTATCTTAGACATTTAAATTAGTAAATTTGAACCAACAGCAATAACTTTGACTAATAAAATTTTGGCAAGGGAATTTCCAACTCTTTAAAGCCTACCTTTTAATAGCTATCTCATAGTAAATTGGCTAAGTGACTTACTGATTGCTAAATGACTGTTGCTTAGGAATTACATATCTGTTTTTAAAATGTTAAGAGAAGAGATGATTATTATATTTAATTCATGTTCAATAACACCCACTAATGATGATACCTCATTGTCTAATTGATGTCATTTCATGACTTACATACTGACAGACACATTCTAGAGGGTTGAAGTGAAGCCCACTGGAGAAGCACTGATTGTGATCACTTGAACCATGGTTTAAAGATGTAAATGCTAAACTTTCCAATCTCAATAAATAATTAAAGATGTATCCACTGAATCCATTACTTATGACATTTTGTTTTGACTTGCCCTCTATTTTACACCTTGCTAGCTAATGCAGCATTCACCTGAATCTATCAAGTTTTTCCTCATGAAACTCCACATGAAAAGAAGCTACTGACTTTGCAGACATATAACCTTTGTGAAATAAAAATATATTTATTTCTTTGTGGCAGAGATAAACAAGAAGGAGACTACTGCTGTGAAATAATTATGAATCTTGCTTTCAGGAAAATGACATCATTAAAAAATAACAGTGTAAAAAATTGAATTTTTATTTACTATATGTATAAAAATATATTAGTGAGAAGAAGATAGTCAACTATTTATGAATTACTCTCTCCATCTCTCTAACATGGTGGAGACTCAAAAAAGTTTTGCCAATTGAATTGATTATCAATCAAACGGGTGGTTTTAACTTTGAGTGCAACAATAACTAGAAATGTGAAAACATAATTCTTTTCTAAGATTGTTAAATTTCTGAGGTTTTCGTTGACTGCTTATTTTCATTAAAAACATTTCATTTATATGAGAGATTATGACCAATGTAAAAGAGAGGAAACTTTCTACCTTTTACCAAATAAGTTAAACAGATTTTACTCTTCTCCATAGAACATTTTTTGATAGCAATTAGCATCTGATGGAAAATAAATATAAATTTATAAAACATTTTATCAAAATATGTATAAAAAGTTTATAAAAACCTTTGTGGGAAATCAATAAGTTATCATTATATTAACTTTCATTTAGAGTAAAGCATTAAACTATGATTATTGAGAACACATAAATATTTTACTTCCAAAGAAAGAAATGAAAAGGGGCATTCACATAAACAGTTAAGAAAAAGAAAGAAAGAAAGAAACAATTTCAGAAGTAAATATTCAGTTTTAGCAAGAGATAAAAACTACAAATCCTAAATAATGTATATTCTGAATAAAAGTTGTGAATTACAGATATAGTTTTCTATATTGTATACCACTACTAAATTTAACTTCTAAGTTATATGATACTTCATATAACTTAAGTCAGTTTCAATGGTAAATGCATTTGTTTCTGTCAAATAAAGTTCAAATAGAACTGCCTTTCAGCAATTTAATTTCATTTATAAGTGTGCAATTATCTAATTTTAATACTTTTTGGAAATATTATCCATAATTAAACTGTTGTAGGAAAGGAAAAGAAATACAGTATTACAGCTTTGTGACTTTTACTTCAATATCCCTTTGATGTTCTAGCCAGAATCAACCTTGCCAATACTTGTACAATGCTTGAGATACTAGGAACAAACAACCTGTTGGCTGGCAGAAAGACCTCTGAACCCTTTTCAAACTAGGAAACAAGAAAGTATTACAAAAATTATAAAGCAAGTCCCTGTGTCCTTATCCTAATCCCACTTTCGTATCATTTGGAATGTTCAGTTCTTTTTCATTAAAAATATTGAATACAGGAATGATTCAGACAAAATGCTCTTCAGCTTGTCTCCACAATTCAATTTCTATTTATTAATTTTTTTAAATGCCAAAAGGTTGCTAGATGTTATAAAATGGATGAAACAGATAAAATTAAAGATAATATATAAAGTAATATTAAATAGTCAGTCTTGTGTAGCCACAGTCTGACCTGGCTTTGCAAGTACAAGGAATTCTGTTATGCATTGTGAAAGGAGAGAACCAGAGGTTCCCAGACCTGAAATACAGTGACATTGAGTTTACCTGAGATTATTGCCTATATTCGCTCTTTATTAAGTCAGAATACTTTTGTTGATGAAAGAGAAATCCTAAGAAAACAATGCCAAGCCGAGAAAGTGTTCCCATTCTCACTGCTTATCTGTTTTCTATCTTCTGATACTATTCTCTAAAACCTAAAGGAATATGTAATATTAATTTAAATCTTAAAATGAGTAATTTCATTTTAAACAAAAACTAAAAATCAACAAATCCTTCCAAATGTCCATATCATCAAATAGTTTTCAAAGCCAACAAATGATAAGAGAAGATTTACTGCTTATATTACAGGAAAAATATGAACAGTTTTTTGTGTATTGCTAATAATATATTCATATCATCCTCATGTGTAAGGTAAATCCACATTTAGCTACCACACATAATAGCAATTTTGCTATTTATAAATGGATTTATTTAACTCTGTATTGTCTGCTTAATAGGTAGAGAAGACTGCTGAATTTGGTATATGAAAAATAAAACAGACACCTTGCCATAATAATCTTACAGTTTAATAATTATAGTGATCGCTTTATATTCAGATTATTACAGTATTTGAAAATTAATTATATGTTTATTATGACACCAAAAATACGGATATTTCTGTTACTGTTAGAGAAGCTGAAAGATGGAAAACATTGTGATGTTTTTATAAACCTGTCGATTTCCATATTTTCAGAAGAGAAACCTGAGTTCTTTCCACTACATTAAACTTTCATGCACGTTTAAGTGAAACAATATTTTATAATATATATTTAGCATAATATGAAAGAAAGAAAGATAAGGGAAACTATTAAAAGCAGAGAATAAAACAGATTATCTTCAAATATAAGAGCATGATTTAAAGCTGACTTCTCAAATTAGCAAGGTTGCAAGATACAGGGTCGCTAGTCTAAAGGAGAAAACAATTCAAACATTCATTAAATAGAAAATGAACAAGTAAAATATACTATATCCATGTAATAGAATGAAGTCATCATCTAAAAA
>SJYV01007287.1:242518-287331 GCA_006410875.1 Neotragus pygmaeus
TTTCCACTGTTTCTCCATCTATTTCCCATGGAGTGATGGGACCGGATGCCATGATCTTCATTTTCTGAATGTTGAACTTTAAGCCAACTTTTTCACTCTCCTCTTTTACTTTCATCAAGAGGCTTTTTAGTTCCTCTTCACTTTCTGCCATAAGGGTGGTGTCATCTGGCATTATGTTAGAAAATAATTTAGTTTGTCTCACTTTTTTTTTAACTTATTTTTTTATTGTTTTAATTTTACTTTACAATACTCTATTGGGTTTGCCATACATCGACATGAATCCACCACAGGTGTACACAAGCTCCCAATCCTGAATCCCCCTTCCACCTCCCACCCCACAACGTCTCTCTGGATCATCCCCATACACCAGCCCCAAGCATCATTCTCTCTCTGTGCCTTGATGGTTTGAGATACCATTACCAATTGCAGACGGAGTAATTCTTAATCACATAACTTTTGGTGCAGAAATTTATTTTTATAATAGTAGGTACACTTACATTAATGTAAGATGTGGGTATGGTTAAAGACATTCCATACAATTTCACAAACACTGATGTTTTTGATGTTTTGGTCCTATTAACAGATGTAGACCACTGGAAGGGAGAAGGGGATGAAACTTTGACTTCCCCAAGTAAACACTGATTTCATTGTCTACACCAATCTTTTAGTTGGAGAAATTAAATTTGCTCAAGCTCACTCAGTTAAATAGTGGTGGCTTGAGGGTAAGTTTGGTCAGCTTGACTTCAGAAGTCATGTCTTACCTTACAAGGAAGTTATTTTCAAGGTGTGTCTCAGTCCCAGGTGCATTAGATCATCTGAAGAACCCCTAAAATCTTGCTGGATGAGACTTTTTGCTGGGCATTTTTCACAGAATTAGAATAAAAGTTTAATACTTTCTATGGAAATATAAAAAACCTTGAAGAATCAAAGCAACCTTGAGAAAGAAAGCTGTAGGAATCAGGCTACCTGACTTCAGACTATTCCACAAAGCTACAATAATCAAAACAGTATGGTACTTGCATAAAACCAGAAATATAGATAGACAGATAACAATATAGATAGAACAGATAAATATAGATAGACAGTGGACAGACAGAAATATAGATGGACAGATAGAAATATAGATAGAACAGGATAGAAAGTTCAAATATAAACCTACCCACCATAGTCACCTCATCTATGACAAAAGAGGCAAGAACATGCAATGGAGAAAAGATAGTTTCTTCAATAAGTGGTGCTGGGAAAACTGGACAGCTACATGTGAAAAGAATCAAATTACAAAACTCCCTAACATCATACACAAAAATAAGCTCGAAATGGATTAAAGGCCTAAATTAAATCTGGATACTATAAAACTCTTAAAATAGAACTTAGAACATTTTGTGACACAAAACACAGAAAAAACTTTTTGGGTACTAATGAAAGTAAATGAAAGTAAAAAACAATAATAAACACCTGGGACCTAATTAAACTTAAAAGCTTTTACAGAGCAAAAGAAACGATTAGCAAAATAAAACGACAACACTCAGAATGGGAGAAAATATTTGCAAATGAAGTGACTGACAAGGGATTAATTTCCAATATACCCAAACACCACATGCAGCTTAAAAAAATAAAAAAGAAAGAAAGAAAAGCAAACAATAACAACAGCAACAACAAATATTCCAAAACTTATCTAAAAAAAAAAAAAAAACAAGACAACAACAACCCTGGGTGGAAGATCTAAATAGCCATTTCTCCAAGGAAGACATACAGGTGGCTAAAAGGCAACTGGAAAGAAGCTCAACCTCCCTAATTGTTAGAGATATACAAATCAAAGCTACAATGAGGTATCACCTCATACTGATCAGAATGAAAAACTACTAACAATACATGCTAGAGGTGGCGTGGAGTAAATGTAACCTTCCTACAATGCTGGCGAGAATGTAGGTTGTTACAGCCACTATGAAGAACAGTATGGAGGTTCCTTAAGAAACTAAAAATGGCATTACCATATGATCCAGCAATCCCACTCCTGGCGTTTATCTGGAGAAAGTCATAATTAAAAAAGGTGCATGCACCCCTACATTCCTAGCAGGTACAACTCATAACAAGGAATAGCAACAGCTTAAATGTCCATCAGCAGAAGAATGTATAAAGAAGATATGGTACATATATATATATAGTGGAATATTTCTTAGCCTTAAAAAAGAACATAATAATGCTACTTGAAGCAATGTGGATGGATCTAGGTTTGTCATACTGAGTGAAGTAAGTTAGACAAAGACAAATATCATATGTTATCATTTACATGAGGAACATATCACTTTATAAGCTTTATAAGATTTAAACATTCTTTAAGGAGCACAGCATATTGAAAGTCTGAAAGATGAAGGCAGAANGCTACTTGAAGCAATGTGGATGGATCTAGGTTTGTCATACTGAGTGAAGTAAGTTAGACAAAGACAAATATCATATGTTATCATTTACATGAGGAACATATCACTTTATAAGCTTTATAAGATTTAAACATTCTTTAAGGAGCACAGCATATTGAAAGTCTGAAAGATGAAGGCAGAACTCTTTGTTACTCATGGCTGCAAAAGAGAGAAAGGTACCATAAAGGGTCACAAAATTTGGGAACATGGTAATAGTGAGTTGGGATTACAGGAGATAGCTTATACCTGGCAAGTGAGGAGGGTTAGCTAGATTTCAAGGCCTCCCAACCCTTTGGCTAATCTGAATAACTTTTTAGGCTCTGAGCCATAGAGTCTGTTCCTATATGTTTGATACTAGGCCCAGTGGCAACTGGAAATGGTGTATGGTGGTTGGAAATGTGAGACACTGANAGAGAGGCCTGGTTTGCTGCAGTCCATGGGGTTGCAAAGAGTCAGACACAACTTATCGACTGAATAACAACAATAGATACACATTTTCTTAACCCAGTCATCTGTTGGTGGGTTGCTTCCATATCTTGGCTATTGCAAATAATGCTGCATGAATTTTCTTGAATTAGTTTTTATTTTTTCTGGATCTATACCCAGGAGTGAAATCACTGGATCATGTGGTCATTCTGTTTTTCATTTCTTAAGAAGCCTCTATGCTGTTTTCCTTAGTGCCTGCACAGTGGTCTCTGACTAGCCAGGTAAGTTACTGAACCACCCTGTGCTTTAGTTTCCTCACTTGTGAAATGAAGGTAATAATAGTATGAGTAATGGTATCCGCTTGTAGGGATGTGGAAAGGATCTTATGAGTTAATATGTATGAAATGCAAGAACAGCCCCTGGCACATGGTAAGACCTTGAGTGTGCTAGCTAAATCCCTACTTGACTGGGTCTGTGAAAGCAGAAGGTGTAGATCCTTCGTTTTTCCTATAATCCTTGAGTGTGCTAGCTAAATCCCTTCTTGACTGGGTCTGTGAAAGCAGAAGGTGTAGATCTTCCTTTTTCCTGTAACCCAGACCCTGGCTTAGTGGGTGGCTCTCTGTGATCCTTGGCGAGTGCTACTGAGTGAATAGCCCTGCCCATGTGCAGAAGCAGGCTCCGTGCCATTAAGGAACATGTGCACGGCCCCCGGAGCGTCACACAGGCCTTGAGAGCTCTTAGGCTGGTGTTGACCTGGTCACTCGTGCATGTGGAGTAGGTGGTAAGCTCTTCTATCTGTGTACCTGGAGCAAAGAAGGCTCAGTGCATTTAAACTCACTTTTCAGATTGCCTTTTATGATGTCTATAGAGCAGCATTTGCAGTTACAGAACACGTGAAAAAAAAGTGAATGTAAGTGTAAACTTCTGATATTACTGTGATTTAGGGAATGATAGGTGTTATTTTTTTCTCAAGTTTTATGTAATGTGAATGCATGCTCTGGAATAATCTGAACAAAAGTTGTAAATAACCCTGAAGAGTATTTATTTCTAGGATAAGGTGTGATGGCAGTGTGTACCCTATCTTTCAAATGTTGGCAAAATGTATGGTAGTTCTAACAGTGCAAGTGTGAGATATTTCCTCACAGTATTTATTGGCCTGAGATGCTGTGAAACAGAGCCATAATCACATTTGTTGCCCTGATTTAGAATCTTCAATCCTCAAGGATGCTGCTGGGAGCAGGAAGGTCAAGGAAGGGTTTGACTTCTTACACTCACAGTTAAGACTGCTTGTCTTCCACCTGGAGGTGTCCACCTTGCCCTGGCTCCGGGCCCAGTTCTGATTTGAGGATGAAGTTAAGGAACTCAGGTCCCTTGCAAGTTAGCTCTGCTGTTGGACTCACTCTGATCTGGGTTCTGATTCCAGGTAAAGAAACAAACTTGCTGATTGCCCTATCTATGTCAGGCTTCTACATGCTTTATCTGGTGTACTCTTCATAAAAAACGTCACGTGTGATGAAACAGGTGCCCAGAGCGATTAAGTGACTCAACTTAACCAGCATTCAAAATCTGGTTCATGGTGGAAACAACCCAAATACCCATCCACTGGTGAATGGATAAACAAAACATGGTATATCCTTGCAATGTGATTGTATTTAGTCATTTAAATAAATGAAGTACTGATCCATGTTATGTATTAGTCAGGATTCTCCAAAGAAATGGAACCAATAGGATATGTATAAAATATACATTATATAATTAAATATATTAATATTGGTATACCTATGTACCTACATATCATCTACCACTAAGAGATATATAAAATATATTAATATATCAATATATACTTAGGTCAGACAGAGAAGGAGAAATATTGTATGGCATCCCTTATATGTGGGATCTAAAAACAAGTGACAGAAATGACTTACCTATAAAACAGAAACAGACTCACAGACTTAGAGAATGAGCTTATGGCTGCCAAGGGGAAGGGGTAGTTAGTGACTTTGAAAAGGTCATGTACCCACTGCTGTATTTAAAATGAATAACCAACAAGGATCTATGGTATAGCACATGGAACTCTGGTCAATATTACATGCTAGCCTGGATGGGAGGTGGGTTTGAAAGTGAATGGATACATGTGTATGAATGGCTGAGTCCCTTTGCTGTTCATCTGAAACTACCACAACATTATTAATTGGCTATACCCCAATCCAAAATAAAAAGTTTTGGGAAAATATATAAATATATAATATATATTAATATATTATATATTTATACTATGTTATCCCTACAAAATGGGGAAATAACTCACACAGTGATGGATGTTAACAAGACCCAAGATCTGCAACCTGCAAGCCAATACTCAGTAGAACCAAAATGGAATGGTTTGAAGTCCAAGTTCAAAGGCACGAGAACTCGGACAATCAATGGTGTAAGTTCCAGTCTAAGTCCAAGTTCAAAGGCCAGCATCCCTGCTTGAAATGAGTCAGGCAGAGAGAGAGACAGAGGGTGAATTTTCCCTTGCTCAGTCTTTTTGTTCTATTCAGCTCTTCAGTGGATTGGATGAGGCCCATCCACACTCTGCAGGGAAAGGGCCATAACTCAGGCCAGCAATTCAAATGTTCATCTCATCCAGAAACACTTTCACAGACACACCCAGAAATAATGTTTAACCAAATATCTGGGCCTGTTATGGCTCAGTCAAGTTGACACACGAAATAAACCATCACAGACTACTCCACAGATGAACCTTGAAACCATTATACTAAGTGAAAGAAGCAAAAGGTTACCTGTTGTGTGATTCCATTTAAATGAAATGTCCAGAGCAGGCAAATCCAGAGAAACAAAAGGCGGGCTAGTGGAAGCCCAGGAACTGGTGGGGAGATGGAATCCCAGTGACTAATTCGTGGGTATGGGGTTTCTGTTTCATGCTAAGTCACTTCAGCCATGTCTGACTCTGTGCAACCCCAGGGACTGTAGCCCGCCAGCTTCCTCTGTCCGTGGGATTCTCTAGAAGAGAACACTGGAATGGGTTGCTATTTCCTACTCCGGGGGATCTTCCCCACCCAGGGATCGAACTCGTGTGTCTTACATCTCTATGCACTGGCAGGCAGGTTCTTTACCTCTAGCGCCATATGGGAAGCCTAGGGTTCCTGCTCAGGGTGATGAAAATGCTCTGCAGCTAGACAGTAGTGATGGCTGCGTGGCACTGTTAATGTAAAGAATGCTAGTGAACTGTACACTTTAAATCAGTTAAACTGATAAATTTTATCAGTTTATGGCAGCTGATGTGTATCCCGCCATAATTTAAAAAACCTCACACCTTGTTTCTCTCATACAAGAGTGTTTTTGCTGTGTCCCTGATTCACAGCNAAAAAAAAACAAGAAAAAAGCTGGGCAAACATTAGGAGTGTGAAATTTAAAGAAGAGGAAGCATTAATTACTAATCAATATAGACAAATGTGGTTCTTCCTCTCGAAAGAAATCCAAATTAATATGATAATAAAGTGATTATATTTACAAAGTACTGAAATCACATCTGGACTTCCCAGGTGGTGCCAGTGGTAAAAAATCTGCCTGCCAGTGCAGGAGATCCAGTGCAGGAGATGCAAGAGAGGTAAGTTCAATCCCTACCCACTCCAGTATTCTTGCCTGGAGAATCTCATGGACAGAGGAGTCTGGCGATCTACAGTACCTGGAGTTGGGGTCACAAAGAGTCAGACATGACTGAAGATACTTGGCAAGCACACACATAATTAAAATTAAATTAGTACTTACACATATTCTTTTTTAAGATCCATCAATAACTAAATATAATGTGGAAAGAAGTATAATGCATATGCTACAGTAATTTTCTATGGGGGATTTAAAGCATCAAAATTGGGGTGGGAGATAACAGGAAATTGTAAAGTTAAAAGGAGTTTTGTCTGGATGAATCATGATAGCAAGCCACAATCAGAGAAGGATGAAAATATCTATTTGTTTTTTAATTCCTGAGGTCCTTAAACAAACAAAAATAATAAAATAAAATTATAAATTAAAATATGAAGAATCAATTCCAGATCTACTTAAATAGAAGATCCAAGATTGGTGATCTACACTCTATATTTAACATACATCATCTAGCACATTTCTATNTAATAAAATAAAATTATAAATTAAAATATGAAGAATCAATTCCAGATCTACTTAAATAGAAGATCCAAGATTGGTGATCTACACTCTATATTTAACATACATCATCTAGCACATTTCTATACACCAGGAAAAGTAACTTGGAAAATAGAATTTTAAAATTACTTACAGAAGATAGTCATTTAATATTTTAAGTCAGGAAGTCTTTAGTACATATATATATAATATTAGAATTGATAAGTAAATTTAACAGTGTTACTGGATCAAGTTCTACGTGTAAGAACCAACTATATTTCTGTATGCTAGTAAGAATCAACTTAAAAATAAAATTTAAAATAAAAAAAAAACAGACATAGGATTAAGATTTGGAAAGATTTTAAACAGAGGAATTTAAAACTTCTGAATATGTCTTCTATTGAATTTTCTGAAATCTATAGAAGATACGTCCTTAGCACTAACCTAAATGAAAGATCACTGATTTCAAGAATAAATAATTTATCTTCAGAAACTGTTAAGACTTTGACTTTCCTACATTTTCAGCTTCAATTCATTCTCTTAATAGCATTTTAAAGCAATCAATTATCTTGATATGTGTAGCAATATTAACTACTATGAACTGAGTGAGCAATGTCTCTGCCTCTCCATAATTACATTTCAGTTGTCTGGATTCTAGAAGCAAGAGTTCAGTTTCAAATAACTTAAATGAAATGTTGACTAGATAGATGCATTTTGCTGTTGGGGTGTACATTTCTTATTGTCCATGAGCAAAAAAAAATTGAAGATTTATTCCATCTTGTAAATGACCTTAGGAAACAGAATAGGAACTGGTAGATGCAGCATAACAAAACTGACCAAATATTAAGCAAATGACCACTCCATAAAAATTTAATTCTAGCAATTTTGGTGTATTACTACTCATGGTATTTCTCAAAAGTTCACAACAATATTGATTTTCCACTCTGGGTGAGTCAGAACTGATTGGAAAATTTTAAATTAATGAGAGAAATATACTCTGCAAGTACTCGCTGGCCAGACAAATAGGTTAAAAGATTCAAACTCATTGTGAGTTTGGATATAATATTGGCAAGATTGAGAATCCTGAAATAATGCCTTCTTTAAACTGCAAATAACCTGTCTCTCCCCTTGCTACTTTTCCTCATCTATGCTAATTTATACTGAACCATTAATTCAAATACCTATTCCAAATTATGTAGTATTCCGTAGTAAATGTAATTTTGAGGGATCATTAAAAATATTTGATTCAATGTAGTAAACTGCTCTTTCTGAACATTTGGATAGGGGTTAGAAAAAGAGATGTACAACCAAGAAGACTAAGTACACTGTTATTATGTGTTAATGTTAGTGGTCAAATTCTCTGAAATTTCACAGTCTGATCTCTCCCTATTTTCTTATACTTGTTAATAATAGGGCTGCTGAACCCAATCCCAATAGAGTTTCCAGATGTATATTCCTTACTTTCAATGTTCAGACTTCAATTTTCAAAACCTAGTCACTACTTTGTCAGTTTCTTCACAAGGATAATTTATAGCAGGAGTATCTATTGTTTTCAAGGAAAACATCTTGTCTTATCATAGAATGTGTTTAACCCCCTTGTTTTAGCACAGTTTTCAGAGTCAGAGTTGTTGAACCTTGAATATCATAAGATGTTGGACTCCAAAAATCCAACCCAGAACAGACTGTAACAAAGTGAGTCTTGTTCAACTTCAGCCTTAATAAATACTGGTATAATAAGACTTCATGTCTCCTAGGATAACTGATTTGAAACTCACTCAATAGGGTTTAGGGACCCTCAACTGTAAATCCATGTTTTGGAATTTAAAATAATGAAAAACTTTAATGCTGCTAATGCACTCAATTTACATTACAAACTGAAGTCTTCTACTTTTAAAGCATATCCTTCCATATAGGGCTTCCTAGGTGGTGCTAGTGATAAAGAGACATAAGAGACATGGGTTCGATCCCTGGGTTGGGAACAACCCCTGGAGGAGAGTATGGCAACCCACTTCAGTATTTTTTGCCTGGATAATCCCATGGACAGAGGAGCCTGTCAAGTTAGAGTCCATACAGTCACAAAGAGTCAGACCGATTGAAGTGACTTAGTATGCATGCACTCATGTTTTCGATTAATGAGTTGGTCAGTTTAAGCTAAGAAAATGGGAGTTATAGTTACATTACATTTCTGTAACAGAAGGTCCTGCTATGGTGTTTTAGGTACTACTATTTTGATTTTGTTCACATTATTGAATTGATATCTCCACTTTCTATAAGGGAAACAATCATATCAACAAAGCTTAGTTTGTCCTAAAAGTATAAGTATTACATATAAATACATAAAAAGTATATATAAATATATAGAGAGATATGAAACTGTAAACTTGATCTTGAACATAGAAACTTTGATAGATTCTTGAACTTTAAAGCTAATTTAATTTTTTTCTATTTGATGCTAGAACATTAGTTTCTTGTAAGAACAGCACAAACACAAATATAAAAGGACAGCCTTTAAGTTATCTCTTAAATCTCAGACTTTCTCTCGTATTTTAACTGGAATTTGAAAGTGGCTTCTCAAAATCTTGGGAAAGTTAATTTATCTCATTTTCTCTGTCAAATATTTCTATTTTATCCTTGACTATTTTTGAATCCAGCTTGGAATCTGAAGAATAGCAGTCTTTTATAAAAGTCAGTCTTTCTGCATAATGTCTAATAGCAAGATTTATCCCTTGAGGAAGGATGTAAATTCATTGCAAATGATACTTTAATGGAGCCTAGCTTTTTTGTCATGCAAAGAGGTCCAAATGAATGTGGCAGCCAGCAGCAATTCCTATGGGAAGCAGTGCAACATGAAACAAGTGATGTCAGAAATAAGTAAATAAATACCTCAAGCTTTCCCATCCTAACAATTTAATCCCATCAAAGAAGTGCAGAACATGATTTACATGTTGTTAATAATCTTTTTAAAGAACACGTTCATGTGCTATGGCTTGTTTGCATTTGTATAATAGATCTGATAGGTATTTTATTCACGATGTGCTGGAGAAATTATTAGCTCCCACAAAGCTCCAAGACATTCATAAGTGAATAAACATTCATTTATGTTAGAGAAATGACCTGCTTTCATTGCCATAAGTTATATTAACTTGTTGAGTATATATTCTAAAGCACTGCATGTTATCTTTTTATACATAAATTTTCCTACACATTTGATCACACATTTTAGTAGAAACATTTGTGACTGAATGAATTGAAAAGGAGGGGGAGCACAAAGAAATGATGAAAATATAGCTATTTTACAGAGAAAGTGAAAGTGAAAGTTGTTCTATCCTGACCTACTCTTTGCCACCNTAAACATTCATTTATGTTAGAGAAATGACCTGCTTTCATTGCCATAAGTTATATTAACTTGTTGAGTATATATTCTAAAGCACTGCATGTTATCTTTTTATACATATATTTTCCTACACATTTGATCACACATTTTAGTAGAAACATTTGTGACTGAATGAATTGAAAAGGAGGGGGAGCACAAAGAAATGATGAAAATATAGCTATTTTACAGAGAAAGTGAAAGTGAAAGTTGTTCTATCCTGACATACTCTTTGCCACCCCATGCACTGGAGCCTGCTGGCTCCTCTATTCATGGAATTTTCCAGGTAAGGATAGTGAAGCGGATAGCCACTCCTTTCTCCAGCGTATCTTCCCAACTGAGGGATCAAATCCAGATCTTGTGCACTGCAGACAGATTCTTAACCAACTGAGCTACCAGAGACTTTACAGGGAATTCTTTAAAATTAAGCAGTTTTGGCAAATTCCTTAGTGGTTATGTTACCTTGAGCTTCCTACAAATAGCCCAGTTTTGATCCTTGATTGGGGAACTAAAATCCCACAAGCTGTGTGATCCAGCCAAAAAAAAAAAAAAAGTGTAAAATTAAATGCACTTTAACCTTTCTAAATAAAAGAGTAGTGAGTTTGATGTAGTAACTTAAAGGACAATTATTTGAAATTATTCTGAAATAACCAACAAATATACAGGTCTATTTAATCTAATGCTGAATTAGTAGGGGTATGTTGTGCTGTGAGAATTTCCACTGGCAATAGTGTAGAGAAAATCTATGGCTTTATAAAAGTTTTATATCAGATTCCAAAGTCTTTTAGAAAGCAGGAAAAGTTCAGCTACCCACAGATCTATGAAATACCTGACTAGGGTTAACATTCTCTTTAGGAGAGAAGTAATTTCTGAGAAGTGACTGCTGTAAACTTAACAAGAGTATTAACAGTTGCAGTAGGAGGTGACAGAGATTTTATATTGGAATTAACCTTTTCTCTAGACGTCTCACTATACAGACTATCTGTGCTGTTTATCTGTTTTATTTCTATTTTATTATAAGATAGAGAGCTCAAAAAGAAAAGCAAATGGAATAGATATACGTAATTTAAAGATTAATTATAATGTGAAAGTCTGTGAATTATATGACTCGGGTTAAGAAATAGAACACTGTTAACCTCTTAGAAGCCTCTCATGAGAACCTTCCTTTCTCTATATTAACCAATATTATGTTTGTGATAACCATCTCTAATTCTTTAGAATAATTTACTCCCATCATACATTCGTTAGTAATCTAGTTTAGATTTTTTTGTTAAACTTTTTAAGTTATATTGGAGTTCAGCTAATTAACAATGTTGTGACACTTCAGGTGGACAGCAAAGGGACTCAGCCATATATATATATATATATATGTATGACAAGCTATGACAAACCTAGACAGCGTATTAAAAAGCAAAGACATCACTTTGATGACAAAGGTCTGTATAGTCAAAAGCTATGATTTTTTCCAGTAGTCATGTACAGATGTAAGAGGTGGAACAAAAAAAAAGGCTGTGTCAAAGAATGGATACTTTTGAATTGTGGTGCTAAAGAAGACTCGAGAGTTTCTTGGACAGCAGAGATCAAATCAGTCAATCCTAAAGGAAATCAGCCCTGAATATTCATTGGAAGGGCTGATGTGGAAGCTGAAGTGCCAATACTTTGGCCACCTGATGTGAAGAGTCAACACACTGGAAAAGACCCTGATGCGGGGAAAGATTGCAGGCAAGAACAGAAGTGGATAAAAGAAGATGGGAGGGTTGAATGGCATCATCTACTCATATGACATGAATTTGAGCAAACTCAGGGAGATAGTGAAGAGACAGGGAAGTCTGGTGTGCTGCAGTCCATAGAGCACAAAGAGTCTGTTGGACATAACTTAGCGACTGAACAACAACAACAATACGTGTAGTCATTCTCCCCCAAATTTCCCTCCTATGAACAGAGTTCCATGCACTATACAGTAGGTCCTTATTGGTTATCCATTTTAAATACAGCAGTGTGTACATGTCGATCTCAAACTCCCTAATTATCCCTTGGCCCATAAGTATCTCTCTGGCAACCGTTAAGTTCCTTCTCTAAGTCATTGAGTCTGTACCTCTTTTTGTAAATAAGTTAATTTGTAACATTTATTTTTATAGCCCACATATAAAGGTTGTCATATTATATTTCTCATTTTCTGCCTTACTTCACTCAGAATAACATTTTCTAGATTTTTAAAAATTTGATCTGTGTTGTTGCACACAACTGTGATTACATTTCTATTACTATATAGAATTCCATTTTATTACTGTACTAAAATTTATTTACTCATTTTGTGTCATTTCCAGCTTTTGTAAACAATAATGAAATGTACAGGTATATATGTGTGAAGGTGTATTTTTGCAGGGACAGGAGGGGGCCATTCAGAGTGAGTATGAATTTTGTATGGAGCAGTAGTCTTAAAAATGGATTAACAATCTTACTCAGGGAGATGTTCAAGGTTAGTATTTATGAGTTCTACTTCAAATGTCCATCTTCAGAAACCCTGAATTTGTGGCTCACCTATCTGGCTTCCCAAGTGGCACAGCGGTATAGAATTCGTCTGCCAATGCAGGAGACACAGGAGATGCGGTTTGATCCCTGGATCAGGAAGATACCCTAAAGTAGGAAATGGCAACCCACACTAGTATTCCTGCCTAGGGAATTTCATGAATGGAGAGACTAGCTGGCTACAGTTCATGGGGTTGCAGAGTCATAAATGACTAGGCTTGCATGCACTCACAGTATATTTAAGTTTTCTTCATTAACCTGTCAATAGGCATTCTGATTGCCTCCATGTTCTGGTTATTGTAAAGTGTGCTACAATCCACACTGGGATGAGTGCACTTTTTCAAATTATTGTTTCCTTCAGATATATTCCCAGAGTGGGATGTCTGCATCATATAGTAGCTCTACTTTTAATTTTTCCAGTGGTTGTTGTTATTCTTGCTGTTCAGTTGCCAAGTCCTGTTAGACTGTTCATGACCCCGTGGACTGCAGCACACCAGGCTTCCCTGTCCTTCACAGTCTCCCAGAGTTTGCTCAAATTCATGCCCATTGAGTCAACGATGCCATCCAATCATTGCATCCTCTGTTATTCCCTTCTCCTCTTGCCCTCAATCTTTCCCCAGCATCAGAGTCTTTTCCAGTGAGTCAACCCTTCCCATCAGCTGGCCAAAGTATTGAAGCTTCAGCTTCAGCATCAGACTTTCCAATGAATATTGAGGGTTGATTTTATTTAATATTGATTGGTTTAATCTCCTTTCAGTCCAAGGGACTCTCAAGAGTTTTCAGAAGCACCACAGTTTGAAAGCATCAGTTCTTTGGTGCTCAGCCTTCTTTAGGTTTTACCCCTCACATCTGTTCATTACTACGGGAAAAACCATACCTTTGACTATATGGACAAAGTGATGTCTCTGCTTTTGAATACAGTGGCTTTATCAGTTTTCATTCACACCAACAATGTAAGAGGATTCCCTTTTTGCTGGGCCCTTTCCAGCATTTATTTTTTGTAGAGTTTTTGATGATGGCTATTTTGATTGGTATGAGGTATCTAATTTAGAGTGTCTTTTCAAGACCTTTTTGACCATCTATATATCTTCTTTGGAGAAATGTCTGTTTAGGTCTTCTGAGAATTTTTTTGATTCAGTTCAGTTCAGTTCAGTTGCTCAGTTGTGTATGACTCTTTGCGACCTCATGGACTACAGCATGCCAGGCCTCCCGGTCTAGCACCTACTTCTGAAGTTTACTCAAACTCATGTCCATTGAGTTGGTGATGCCATTCAACCATTTCTTCCTCTGTCATCCTCTTTTGCTTGTCCCTTCAATCTTTCCCAGCATCAAAGTCTTTTCCAATGAGTCAGTTCTCACATCAGGTGGCCAATGTATTGGAGTTTCAGCTTAAACATCAGTCCTTCCAATGAACACCTGGGACTGATATCCTTTAGGATGGACTGGTTGCATCTCCTTGAGTCCAAAGGACTCTCAAGAGTCCTCTCCACCACCACAGTTCAAAAGCATTAATTCTTCGGTGCTCAGTTTCCTTTACAGTCCAACTCTCACATCCATACATGACCACTAGAAAAACCATAGCTTTGACAAGATGGACCTTTGTTGACCAAGTAATGTCTTTGCTGTTTAATATGCTGTCTAGGTTGGTCATAAGTTTTCTTCCAAGGAGCAAGTGTCTTTTAATTTCATGGCTACAGTCACCATCTGCAGTGATTTTGAAGCTCCCCAAAATAATGTCTTCCATTGTTTCCATTGCTTCCCCATGTATTTCCCATGAAGTGATGGGACTGGATGCCATGATCTTAGTTTTTTGGATTGAGTTGTTGCAAATATTTTATCCAGTTCCATGAGCTGTCTTTTTTTTTATTTGTTTGTTTATGGTTTCCTTTGCTAGACAGAATCTTTTAAGCTTAAGTAGATCTCATTTGTTTATTTTTTGCTTTTATTTTCATTAATCTAGGAATTAGGTCCAAAAAGATATTGCTGTGATTTGTCAGATAATGTTCTGCCTTTCTTTCTTTTCCTCTAATAATTTTATAGTATTTGATCTTACATTTAGGTCTTTAATCCTCTGAAATTTATTGTTGTGTATGGTGTTAGAAAATATTATAATTTCAATTTTTACCCATAGTTCTCTAGTTTTCCAGACATCAATTATTCAAGAGATAGTCTTTTCTCTACTGTATATTCTTGCCTCCTTTGTTTTAGATTAACTGGCCATAAATGTATGGATTTATTTTTGGGCTTTCTGTACTTTCTATCAATCTATAAGTCTGTCTTTGTGCCAGTACCATACTGGTTTAATTTCTGGAGCTTTATAGTATACTTTGATTTCAACTCTGTTTTTTCCTTCTAGAGATTCCTTTGGCTATTTGGACTTTTTTGTGTTTACATACATGCTTTAAGACTTTTTGCTTTAGATCTGCAAAGAATGCCATTGGCAGTTTGATAGGGATTGTATTCAGTCTGTAGATTGCGTTGTGTATTGTGATCATTTTGACAATATTGATTGTTCCAATCCAAGAACATGTTATATCTTTCCATCTCTTTGTGTCAACTTTGATTACTTTCTTATAATTTTTGGAGTACAGGTCTTTTGCCTCCTTAGGTAGGTTTCTTGTTTGGTATTTTATTCTTTTTGATGCAATAGTAAATGGGATAGTTTCTTTAAACTCTCTTTATGATCTTTCATTGTTATTGTATAGAAATGCAAGAGATTTCTGTGTATTAATTTTGTATGTTGAAACTTTACCAAATTCACTTTTGAGCTGTGGTAACATCTTTCATATTTTATATGTATAATATTATGTCATCGGCAAATAGTGACAGTTTTACTTCTTCTTTTCCAATTTGGACTTAATTTCTTTTTCTCCTCTGATTGCCATGGATAGGATTTTCAAAACCATACTGCATAAATTTGCTATAAACATCCATGGTCAGATCTTTGTAAGAACATACATTTTCAGCTCCTTTGAGTACATACAAAGGAGTGAAATAAAATGGATAAAACAAACTGGATTAAAATGGTAGTAGTATGTTTAGGTTTCTAAGAAAACAAGGAACTGTCTTCCAAAGTAGCTGTACCATTTTGCATTTCTACCAGCAGTTCATGAGGTTTCCCTCAGTTCCACATTCTCATTAGCAGTTGGTATTTTCAGTGTTCTGAGTGACAATGATTATAATAGGTGCATAGTAATATCTCATGCTTTCAACTTGCATTTTTCAAATTATATATGATATGGAGTAACTTTCCATGTGCTTATTTGCTATATATATATATTCTTTGGTGAAGCATCTGTTTAGATATTTTGCCCATTTTTAAATTGGGTTTTCTTATTGTTGAGATTTAAGAATTATTAGCATATTTTAGATAACCCTTTTATCAGACAACATATGTAAATCTGTACCATTTCACAGGTAGTTCAGTTACCTTATAATAGCAGTCTTTAATTTTGTGCATCGATTGTATCATTGTTGACACTCATTTCCCTCATACATAATTTATAGTCATCTGATACATTGTTGCTATTATTGTTTTAAACACATTATTGTCTGTTGGATCTATTGATAATTAGAAAATTCAAATTTTTACTTTACTTTCACTTTTTCCTTCTTCAATGATGTTCTTTTTTTTTTAAATGTAGATCCAAGTTTCTGACCTATATCATTTTCTTTCTCACTGAAAAACTTCTTTTAACACTCATGCAAAGCAGATCAACTGGTAACAAATCCCATCAATTTTGTTTGTCTGAGAAAGTCTTTTTCTCCTTTACTTTTGAAGGGTGATTTTGAAGAATTCTCTGTTGTTGTTGTTTTTCCTGAGCACTAAATATTTCACTTATTTCTTTTTTGTTTGCACAGTTTATTGAGAGAAGTTAGATATTCTTATCTCTGCTCCTCTATACATAAGGCCCACCCCACCACCTCCTTATCCCATTTTCAGATTTTTTTAATCTTTGATTTTCTGCAGTTAGCATATGATATTCCTAAGTATAGTTTATTCAGCATTTACCCTGCTTAGTGTTATCTGAACTTTTTGGACCTGTGGTCTTGTATGTAACATTAATTTTCAGAAATTCCTAAGTCACTACTTCCTCAAATGTTTCTTCTGTTCCATTCTTTTCTCTCCTTCTGCTATTGCCATTACACATATGATATGCTTTTCATAGTAGTCCCACAGTTCTTGGATATTGTTCTTTTTTCTTTTCCTTAATTGCACTTAAGTTTTAGAAGTTTCTATTGACAAACCCTTATTCTCAGAGATTCTTTCCTCAGACATACATGATCTGTTAATGAGCCTGTTAAACATTCTGTTTTATTTTTGGTTATGAGGTAGTTTTTAAAATATCATTAATATATATTTTTCTTAGAATTATCATTACTAATATGCTCTTTAAGTTTGTCTATTTTTTCCATTAGAGTCCTTAGCATATTAACCATAGTTTTTGTTTTGCTTTGACAATCTGACATTTTCAAATGCTCTGCTCTATCTAAGTCTAGTTCTGATTCCTGTTCTCTCACTTCCAACCAGTTTGTTTCCTTGGCTTTTAGTATGTCTTGTAATTTTGGCAGTGAAGGGTGGACTTTATGTTGTAGGTAAAATTAACTTAGGAAAACAGGCCTTTAATAATGTAGGGGTAAGGCATGTGGGAGAGGGACATTCTTATAGTATGATTAGGTCTCAATCTATTAGTGAGCCTGTGTCCCAAGGCTATGAATTTCACAAGTGTGTATTAGTACTTTTCTCTTGTGTTGGGTGGGCAAGATGGTTGGATGTGGCTGGAGTTAGACAGTTCTGTTTCACCAAGTACATTAGAGTCTGGTAAACTTTAATAGGTTAAGCTCTGCTAAAGTAGTTTCTCTTGATGGCAGGTCTTTTTAAGAACAGAATGCTCTGGCTATTACAAAATGGTAACTTTTTGCCCTCCTTTTGCCAGAAGCCAGAATGGATTTTTCTCTTGATATTCTCTGTAACAACCTGGTAGAACACGAGTGTTTGCTCACAAAATTGTGGACTCCCCTCCAAGTTTTTACTCTTACACTGTCACACTGAGCCTCCAGCAATTCACCAATTATAGTTCAGATTTTGCTACACAAGCATTGCTTTCAAGGGAGATTTCAGGTTGCAGGTTTCTTCTCAGCCAAGCTGTGATTCTGTGTATCCCCCTGTCTCTTCAATTTTGGAGGCAATGAAATGTCCTGTGACATTATTTCTCTTGTAGAGCTCAGATAAACTGTTGATTTTTCCATTTGTTCAGCTTTCTACTTGTTGTTAGGAAGAGTGGTGGCTTCCAAGCTCACTTTCAGGAGTCTGGAGGTATTTTGTATGTTTTATTTCTGTGATTTATTGATCATCTTGAATTTATGGATTGTTTTTCCCAACTCCAGAAAATTTTAAAAGTTCATTCAAAGCCATATGATCATCTCAATAGATGCAGAGAAAGTCTGATGAACTTAAACATTTGTTTATGATAAAAACTCTCCAGAAAGCAGGAATAGAAGGAACATACCTCAACATAATAAAAGCTATATATGACAAACCCACAGCAAACATTATCCTCAATGGTGAAAAATTGAAAGCATTTCCCTTAAAGTCAAGAACAAGACAAGGGTGCCCACTCTCACCATTACTNATATTCAAAAGCAGAGACATTACTTTGCCGACTAAGGTCCGTCTAGTCAAGGCTATGGTTTCTCCTGGGGTAATGTATGGACGTGAGAGTTGGACTGTGAAGAAGGCTGAGCGCTGAAGAATTGATGCTTTTGAACTGTGGTGTTTTAAAAGACTCTTGAGAGTCCCTTGGACTGCAAGGAGTTCCAACCAGTCCATTCTGAAGGAGATCAGCCCTGGGATTTCTTTGGAAGGAATGATGTTAAAGCTGAAACTCCAGTACTTTGGCCACCTCATGCGAAGAGTTGACTCATTGGAAAAGACTGATTCTGGGAGGGATTGGGGGCAGGAGGAGAAGGGGCTGACCGAGGATGAGATGGCTGGATGGCATCACGGACTTGATGGACGTGAGTCTGAGTGAACTCCGCAAGATGGTGATGGACAGGGAGGCCTGCCATGCTGTGATTCATGGGGTCACCATGAGTCGGACACGACTGAGTGACTGAACTGAACTGATCAATTAAGGGAAAGGAAAAATTTAATAATATAGCTTCGTGATTCGTAAGTCATTAGCTAGTATACTCAGTGAAGCAGTTACTAATGTGTTCAGCCAGAAATAATAGAACGTGGAAGTTTATATGAATCACCAAAAAGAAGTCAGGAGACACAGAGTCCAGCAGTTATATTGTGCAGCTCACTAGTACAATGGGACCCACAATATTTTCTTTTTTTTCCTATAGTGTGCAAACTTCTATTCCTATGTTTATGTGTAATGGTCTCCAGATAACTGTTGCTGTTCTAAATCCTACACCGAAGATACAGATAGAAAAAAAAAAAAAAGATAAAAGAGGGGAAATAAGTACTGAACACATATTGGGGGAAAAAACTTGCTAGACATCCTCAGATTACATTACATTGGTCAAAAGTGTGTCATATTCATCCCCTAGCTAAGTAACTATGAAAAAGAGCGCTTGGGCTCAGAATATTCTTTTTTTTTAATTTTTTTTTTTTTACTTTACAATATTGTGTTGGTTTTGCCATACATTGACATGAATCTGCCATGGGTGTACAGAACATTCTTGCACTATCAAATCTGAGGTGCTGTTATTGAGAAAGAGTGAGAAATTGACATTGGATGACCATCCCAACATTATAAAATAAAATAAATATCTTCTCTAGGTCACAATAAATTTGAATTGCAAAAAATACATCTCATTAAGAGAATTTTGTTTTATATGTTATACAGCATAACAATAGCTCGTGTTAATTGATGACATACTACTTCAAATGAAAATATCAATTCTTTAAAAGTCTTAAATAATTAAAAGCAAACACTTTACATAATGTAAAATATTACTCCAGGTATACAAAGGAGGACCTGAGACATAAAAACTGGCTCATATTACTCAGCTGTTAAGTACTGAATCAGAGGATTAAAACTAAGCATTAAACTTCCTAGCCTCAATGTTTTTATAAGTACAATGGAGAAAATAATAGTAACACTAATCGTGATGTCAGTTCAGTTACTCAGTCATGTCCGACTCTTTGTGACCTCATGGACTGCATCACTCCAGGCTTCCCTATTCATCACCAGCTCCCAGAGCCTACTCAAACTTGTGTCTATCGTGTCAGTGATGCCATCCAACTGTCTCATCCTCTATTGTCCCCTTCTCCTTCTGCCTTCAATCTCTCCCTGCATCAGGGTCTTTTCTAATGAGGCAGCTCTTTGCATGAGGTGGCCAAAGTATTGGAGCTTCACCTTCAGCATCAGTCCTTCCAATGGATATTCAGGACTGATTTATTTTAGGATTGATGGTTTGGATCTCCTTGCAGTCCAAAAGACTATCAAGAGTCTTCTCCAACACCACAGTTCAAAAGCATCAATTCTTCAGTGCTCAGCTTTCTTTATAGTTCAATTCTCACATCCATACACGACTATAAGAAAAACCATAGCTTTGACTAGACCGATCTTCGTTGGAAAAGTAATGTCTTTGCTTTTTAGCATGCTATCTAGTTTGGTCATAGCTTGGCTTCCAAGGAGCAAGCATCTTTTAATTTCATGGCTGCAATCACTATCTGCAGTGATTTTGGAGCGCCCCCCCTCCCCCGCCAAATAAAGTCTCTCACTGTTTCCATTTTTTCCCCATCTATTTGGAATGAAGTGATGGGACCAGATGCCATTATCTTAGTTTTCTAAATGTTGAGCTTTAAGACAACTTTTTTCACTCTCCTCTTTCCCTTTCATCAAGAGACTCTTTAGTTCTTCTTCACTTTCTGTGATAATGGTGGTGTCATCTGCATATCTGAGGTTGTTGATATTTCTCCTGGCAGTCTCAATTCATTTGTGGTTTATCCAACCTCAGCATTTTGCATGATGTATTAGGGCTTCCCTGGTGGCTCAGAGGTTAAAGCGACTGCCTGCAATGCGGGCGACCTGGGTTCGATCCTTGGGTCATGAATATCCCCTGGAGAAGGAAATGGCAACCCACTCCAGTGTTCTTGCCTGGACAATCCCATGGATGAAGGAACCTGGTGGGCTACAGTCCACAGGGTTGCAACGAGTGAGACACAACTGAGTGACTTCACTTCACTTCACGTTTTCCATATAAGTTAAATAAGCAGAGTGACAATATATAGACTTGACGTACTCTTTTCCCAATTTGGAACCAGTCTATTGTTCCATGTCAAGTTCTAACTGTTGCTTCTTGACCTGGATACAGATTTCTCTGCAGCCAGATAATGTGGTCTGGTATTTCCATCTCTTTAAGAACTGTCCACAGTTTCCACAGAGTCAAAGGCTTTGGCATAGTCAATAAAGCAGAAATAGATATTTTTCTGGAATTCTAGCCTTTTCAATGATCTAATGATGTTGTCAACTTGATCTCTGGTTCCTCTGCCTTTTCTAAATCCAGCTTGAACATTAGGAAGTTCACGGTTCACTTACTGTTGAAACCTGGCTTGGAGAATTTTGAGCATTACTTTGCTAGCTTGTGAGGTGAGTGAAATTGTGCAGTAATTTGAATATTCTTTGGCATTAGCTTTCTTTGGGATTGTGAAAGGTTGTTGAATGAAAAGATGCCGGGGTTCTTGGCCTCTGGAGGAGAATAAATAAATTCGGGGCCAGAGACGAGGCTTGATTGCTCAGAGCTTTTGTGCAATAACATTTTATTAAAGTATAAAGGAAATAAAGCTTTTGATATAGGCATCGGAAGGGGGCAGAAAGCGTATCCCCCTGCTAGTCTTCAACTGGATGTTACATAGTCACTAGCAGTCTGTTAGTGAAAGGAATGTCTTAAAACTCAGAATGGCACCAGGTCCCTCATTCATAAGATGCATTTTGGGATAATCTTGGCACCAGATGATTCATCTCGGGCCATAAAACGATTGACTTGAATCTTGTAGAAGTGCAGATTACCATACAAATAGTTTCATTTACATAAATTAGGGGAACAATATCTGAGTATAACATACTGGTTTGTCAAGTAGGTTCTAAGCCATTAGGTGAACCGACTTGCAGACAGAGTTTGGGGTAAATGCATAGTACATTAACATAGCTTAAGACAAACATTTCCATGAGAAAAATGCATTGGTTAACTTAGGATTTGAGAATAGTTAACTTCAGATGAAACCAGGTGTCATTATGGCAAAATAGTATTTTAAGAGAAACCTCCTTTTAAATTTGTATAGAAAAGAAAAAAATATATCGCTAGTTTGTTTCCTCCTGACACTTAAGAGAGATAAAAAATGTCTGACAATTGCAGCCTATTTCCTCCTTTTGGAGACCTCTGGCCTTCCTGCCTGTTACCCTCTCAATTGGAATGAAAACTGACCTTTTCCAGTCCTGTGGCCACTGCTGAGTTTTCCAAATTTGCTAGCATGTTGAGTGCAGCTCTTTCAGAGCATCATCTTTTAGGACTTGAAATAGGTCAACTGGAATTCCATCACCTCCACTAGCTTTGTTGTAGTGATGCTTCCTAAGGCCATGTTGACTTTACATTCCAAGATGTCTGGCTCTAGGTGAGTGATCACACTATCATGATTATCTGGGTCATGAAGATCTAATTTGTATAGTTCTTCTGTGTATTTTTGCCACCTCTTCCTAATATCATCTGCTTCTGTTAAGTCCATACCATTTCTGTGCTTTATTATGTCCATCTTTATCTTTGTATGAAATAGTGATGTGGAGATGATCAAATGATAAAAGAGATGAAAATACCTTAAAATAGTGAGTTCTCAGTAAACTCCAACTATGACAACAATTCAGCTGCTTTGTCAAATATTTTAAATAGTCTGAAAAAACATAAGTGCTTAGATTAACATTTCATATATATAAAGTTCTACTTTTCATCATTTAAAAACATCTGTGCATGCTAAATCATTTCAGTCATGTTTGACTCTGTGACCCTAGGGCTGTAGCACACCAGGCTCCTCTGTACACTGGATTCTCCAGGCAAGAATACTGGAGTGGGTTGCCATTTCATTCTCCAGGGGATCCTCCCGACCTGGGGATAGAATCTGAGTCTCTTCTGTCTCCTGCATTGCAGGTGAGTTCTTTAACACTAGCATCACCTGGAAAGCTGTAGCCCAGTAGTATTGTAACTTTACAAAAACATACTGGAAAACAGATTCATTAAAACATTAAGGTAGTTTAGATAAATGCACAAAGGAAAATGACGACAGAAGTTGTTTTTCCTACTGATTATTTTTAGGTAAATTTTTTCTTTTTCTAAAAATCCTTGCTAAATTACTGAAAAATACAAAGATATATATTTTACAGTGCTTTCATAAAAGTATAAAAAACTGTATTCTTTAATCTTCATGATAACTAGCAAAATAAACATTTCAATTGTTCCCATTTCTACTTTTTTAAGAAATGGTAAAATTAAAACTCTGCATGATTAAATAATTGCCTAATTCAAAAACCTTTGAAACTGCCAGAGGAGTGAACAGAACCCAGTCTGCTATACTAAATTGTAAATCCAGTGCTTTAAATATAATTTGTAGTGAAATCTGTAATAACATCTTACCTTCATATTCATGCTGATTCAGAAATTATATAAGAAAGTGAGCATTCATTCATATGTATAAAAATGAAAATGCTTTCTGGTTTTGCCTGAATAATTTTTGTATATTTTAATTGTTCATGTGAATACAGAATGCTTTTTATACTACAAAATAAATTTGACTTTAAGCTTTTATGTGTTGAAAACAGCCTGACAAGAACAAGTCAATAGAAAATTAGTAAAAGAATTGAAACAATTTAAATATTGTTTCTTCAATTGATTTGCTGAATGGCCTCAGGAAAGTTGGGTTAATACATTTATATCTGTTTCTTCATTTGTAAAATTGGAAGTAAAATGTTTACTTTCCTACCTCACAGGTATTATGTGAACTAATTAGTCAAGTGTAATTAGGTACAGCAGTTTCTGATTAGTTAGTTACTTCTATAGAATAGAGAATTGACTTGTCAAGCTTACTAAAATTTGCTAAAAAGTAATATTGACTGAGAAACAATACAGTCTTATTACAAGATATGTTAATATATTTAAAACTCATTTGCCAAAATAAGTAAATTCTGAAGTTAGTTTGTTCTTGAGACAGAATACCCTAGTACTTCTGGTGAGTTACAGAAAAATCACAGCCAAAGTTTACTAGAATTTCTCTATAACAAATATTTGTAAGAAATCATGGGGCATAGATTCTTGGCACCAAAATGGACTTTTTATTTCCTCAAATTCTACCATCATCTGATGTTTGAACCCTCTCTTTAATTTACGTGAAAAATCCATTTTTATTTTGACTATTTCCAGTGAACATGTTACATTTAAACATGAATAGTTGTTTTTATGAAGTAAAATATACATTAGTAAAACTGTAAAAAATATAAATGCATAGCTCATATGCTAAAGCTCAGTGAATCATTAAAAAGTGAATCACTAAAAAGTGAATCACACGTAATATACTCTAATAACAAAAAAATGTTTCAGCATAAACCCCCTCCCTATCTACATCATCTACAGTTTCCTTGGAGTACTGTTGATAAAATACAAAATGCAATATTCAGTATATAGTAAACAGATTTTCATTGTTTACCTAACATTTAAATTTACCTTGGCACTCTATTTCTTTTTTCTAAAAAAAATAATAATAAATTGTACATTTTAAAATAAGGTATCTTCTCCTTAATTCTAACAACATAACTCAGTTTGGTCTTCAAAAAGATAAACTTTATGTGAAATGAAATCAGTTTATTATGAATATTTTTCTCTGTGATTTCTTTAGCTTTGCTTTGTGTGTGTGAGCTTTACCCATTGTTCATTTTTGTTGCTATATTCTATTTATCATCATTATAATGTTGATGGACATTGAGTAGTATCAAATTTGAGCAATCAAAATTAATGATGAAATCAATGTTCTTATCCTTAACTATTGGGATTCATGTGGATAATCTGAAACTATAATCCTTTAACACCATCTAATTGTCACTCAAAATTCAAAATTGCTGAATTACCTCAAAAATGTCCAGTTGATTTATTCAAGGCAGGTTTCAAAAAAGATCCAACATTGCATTTTGTGGATATTTCCTTTATGCTCTTTTCTCCATTTTTGTTTCTTTTTGTGGTGAAATACACATAAAGTTAGCATTTTAACCATTGTAAGAATACAATTGAATGATATCAAATACCTTCTTAAGGTTGTATTACCATCACTACATCACGTTTTTTGAAAAAAACATATTTGGAAGTGAAATTGCTGGGTTATTAAAATGCATATATTCAATTTTAATAAAAATATCCAAAGAATTATCCAGATCAATTAAACTAAAAACTGATTTTCTATAAAGATAAAATTGACAAACCTTTAGCTAATCCAGCTAAGGAAAAATGAGATCTAAATAGATAAAATCAGAAATGACAGGGAGTTAGGCATGGTCATGTAAACAATGTTATATTTAAAATGGATAACCAACAAAGACCTACCGTATAGCACATGGAACTCGGTTCAGTGTTACATGACAGCTTGGATGGGAGGGGAGTTTGGAGAAAAACGGATACTTGCATATGCATGGCTGAGTTCCTTCAGTGTTCACCTGAAACTATCACAACTTTATTAATCAGCTATATGCCAATACAAAATGAAATTTAAACAAATCCCAAATGACAGAGGAAACATACAACTGATACTATAGAAAAGCATAGGATCATAAGAAAGTACTCGAAACATTTATATGTCAACAGATAATAAAGGATAATGGATAAATTATTAGAACAACACAATTTCTAATACTGGATCGTGAAAAAATAGAAAATATAAACAAACCAATAATGAATAAGGAGAGTGAATCAGTAATCAAAAACCCTGCAACAAAGAAAAGCCCAGACCAGATGGTTTCACTGGTGAATTCTAACAAATATTTAAAGAAGAATTAATGCCAACCCTTCACAAACTCTTCCAAAAACCTGAAGAAGAGGAAATAATCCCAAGTCTATTTTATGAGGTCAGTATTACCTTGACACCAAAGTCAATTAAGGATACTGGTACCTGAAAGGGTTTCCATAGTGGCTCAGATGGTAAAGAATCTGCCTGCAATGCGGGAGACTTGTATTCCATCCCTGGATTGGGAGGATTCCTTGGAAGAGGGCATGACAACCCACCCCATTATTTATGACTGGAGAATCCCCTTGAACAGAGGAGCCTGGTGGGCTACAGTTCATGGGGTTGCAGAGTTGGACAAAACTGAGCAACCAAACGCAGCAGGATGAAAAGAAAACTTCAGCCAAATAGTGCTTATAAAGATAAATAAATATTCTAAAAAAAAAAAAGGCAAAGAAAATTCAATAAATATTGAAAGAATCTTATATTGTGATCCAAAGGGACTTGTCCTGGGAATACAAGGATGCTTTAATATATAATAATTGTGATAGGTCACATTAATAGATAGAATAACAGAATAAATGATAAAAATAACTTCCTAAAAAAAAGACAAAAATAATGTGAGCCTCTCAACAGATGCAGAAAAAAGCATTTGACAAAATACAGCTTTCTATAAATAATAAACATTCTGGACAAAGTGCTCAGCTTCCCTGGTGGCTCAGACAGTAAAGCGTCTGTCTACAATGCGGGAGACCTGGGTTCAATCCTTGGGTCAGGAAGATCCCCTGGAGAAGGAAATGGCAATCCACTCCAGTACTATTGCCTGGAAAATCCCATGGACAGAGGAGCCAGGTTACAGTCCATGGAGTCACAGAGTTGGACACAACTGACAAATTGGGTGTAGAAGGAACATACCTTAACACAGTAAAGACCACATATGATAAGCCCACAACTAACATCATACTCAATGGTAAAATGTTGGAAATTTCCCCTCTAATTTCAGGAAAAGAACAAGAGTGCCCACTCGCACCACTCTTATTTGACATATAATTGAAAGCCCTACCCAGAGCAGACAGACAAAGCACAAAATTAAAAGGCATCCAAATTGAAATTACAGAAGAAAAATTGCTTGTGAATGGCAAGATCTTTCAAAAATGTACAGAATTACCTCATTTTTTACTATGCCTTATCGCTCTTTGCAGATATTACCTTTTTACAACTTGAAAGTCTGTGGCAACCATGCACTGAGCAAGTTTACTGGCATTATTTTTCCAACAGCTTTTCTTCACTTTTTGTCTCAGCCACATTTTGCTGCATGCTAAGTCGCTTCAGTAATGTCTGACTCTGTGTGACCCTATGGACTACAGCCTGCCAGGCTCCTTTGTCCATGGGATTCTCCAGGCAAGAATGCTTTTGTGGATTGCCATGGTATTCTCCAGGGGATCTTCCTGACCCAGGGATTGAACCAAGGTCTTCTGCATTTCAGGAAGATTCTTTACCATCTGAGTCCCCAGGGACCTCCTTCACATTTTGCTAATTCTCACAATATTTCAAACCTTCCATTGGCAAAAAGATTATGACTCACTGAAAGCCTTGATAATGGTCTGGTTTTTAGCAAGAATGTGTTTTTAAAATTATGTTATATACATTTTTTTAGATGTAATGATTTTGCACTCTTAGTAGATTACAGTATAGTGTAAATATAGCTTTTATATACACTGAGAAAACAACAAAAAATGTGTTATTTGCTTTATTGTCATATTCACTTTATTGTAGTGGTGTGGAACGAACCTGTGATATCTCCAAGGTATGCCTATAGAAAATCCTAAGTGCTCAGTCACCTCAGTTGTATCTGACTCCTGACACCATGGACTGTAACCTGCCAGGCTCTTCTGTTCATGGGATTATCCAGGCAAGAATACTAGAGTGGGTTGTCATACCCTCCTCAAGAGGATCTTCCTGACCCATGGATCAAACCCATGTCTCCTGCATCTCCTGCATTGCAGCTGGATTCTTTAGCACTGAGCCGTGGGGAAACTCCATAGAAAAACCTAAAAATGCCATACAAAAACTGTCAGAACTAATTAACAGAGTCAGAGAAGTTGCAGAATACAAAATCAGCATACAGACATTACTTGTGTTTCTATACAGCTAATAACAACATCTGGAAAAGAAATAAAGTTTTACTATTTCCTCTTTTTTTTAGCTTTTATATATTGTACTAATTTTATCATTCCTATTGTACCAGCTTCAATTCCAGAAAAAAAAAAAAAACGTAGAATAGAAGCTGTGAGAATGGAATTATTGGGGTTAGTTCTGATCTAATTGGGGTTAGTTTTAATCTAAACTGCTAAAACAATGCTTATTAGCAGATGATATTTTCGTAGATGCACTCAACATTTGGAAGACTTCTGTCTTGCACTAGGATAAGGCTCTCAAGTTGCAGTTTTCCTGATGGGCCCCAGCTCTCTGTACACTTTTATTATTCAGTCTCACAATCATGTTCAACTCTTTGTGACCCCATGAACTGCAGCACGACAAGCTTCCCTGTCCTTCACCATGTACATGTGAATTGAGTCAGTGATGCCATCTGTACACTATTCCTATGAACTAAATAAGCCCTGTGGGAAAACATTGGTGGCATGCTTTATGTCCATAATGATCAGGACCTGTATCTTTTAAAGAACATTATCATAGCACTGATATAAAAAGTTCACTCAAAACTTGGCTGGTTTCTTCTTGTCACTTAAGTCGAACAGTCCCTTAATTTCCCTCTACTAGAGATGAAGGCAGCTGTGAAAATCTTCTAAGAAAATACATCACTTTCTGAAATGTAGTTAATTCAAGGTTCTTTGCCTCTTTAACTCTCTTATGTGTTGAAAAATATCTGCTATGTTAGCTTCCTCAGCTTGTTATCATTGTTACAATGGAAGCATCTGTCTCTAATGACTTTGTACATCCTCATCACAAAGAATACACTGAAAATATGTTTTAAAATATACAGCTACTCTCACAAAGTTTATTATTAAGAGAAAAGAGTAGTTCAAAGAAAAATCTATTTCTAGATTTTAGAGACCACATCATATAAGACCCTCCATGCATCTAAATATAAGTTTTCAGCTTCTGAGGTAAAAAACAAATGGAAATAACCATTGACATAATACCACATTAAAGCTGCATTTATTTATATAGTTATACCAACATTTTATAGATAAAATAGTTTATAATCTTTATCATAGAGACACAATGTGTTTTCAAATTATTATTGGTAAACTTCTATTGGAAAGTTCTTAATGTACCCATGTGCATATAAGCCTCTTTATTCATAATGAGTGTGCTTTAGACATTACAATTGTGTGTTGTCAATTGAAAATGCTATAATTTGATTAACTTATTCAAAGCTTTCATGTAGAAATCAAGGTGACCTAAAAAGAACTCTTTATAGCCATGTGAATATTACCAGCCTAGATCCACCCCATTTTCCTCAACCAGAAAGCACTGGAATGAAACAATAAAGTCATTCATTGTTGTTTGTTTGTACTAGACAGAATATCTAATGATATTAATAACGCTGATGTTTAAAATCTACAATATTGCATAAAAGAGGTCATGCTTAGGCTTAAAATTAAAATAATGATTTCAGATGATTATTTAGACAATTCAATTGGAATAGAATAGACACTTTTCTCCTCAATTTAAATTTCTAATCCTTTGAGGGCAATATTTTTTATTAGAGGTTCTAAAAATACTTCAGATGGGACTCTCTGTGGAGACGATTTTGCAATGTAGTTCAATTAAGTGGCTGATCACATGAGAAACTATAACCTTAGATTCACTAAAAAAAAAGAAAGAAAGAAAGAAAAGATAAATGCTAGCTGCTTTCAACCAGAAATCTATGGCATTATGAGTGGTGAAATGAATAAGGCAAGATAACATAAGTGGAATGAATGGTTGAGATATCACATTCTGTTGCTTTAAATAATATCCTGTATATTCTCTATATTCTCTCATGTTTTCAGTCTCTTGGTAATTGCTCTGTGTATATAGCCTAATGTCTGGAATGCATGGTGTAGTTAACAAACATTTGCTGAAAAACTTATTCAGTCAATTAATTTATGTTTCATACTTTACTAATAGAAACTTATTTGCTTTTTTCAGGGTAAATCATACTATCCCCCAAATTATGCAGATGGACACAATATTTCTAGTGGGGAGGGAGATGAGTTTAGGTAAATCTGGAACTATTGGGTTTTGATAAAGATGAACTGAAGCCTTCTCGGTTTTAATTTCATAAGTAACTCTAACATTTTTTTGTTTTTAATAATGTCTCTTTTGCTATTATTATTAATTATTCTTTCTTAAAATTTTTTCTTGATTTTGTCTAATAAAATAATTTTGATTCATAATAATACATGAGGAGGGACAGTAAAATAAAAGAAAACAACAAAATTTTTAAAATAGATATGTAGATTTAAATATAGATAAACAAACTTTTTTTTCAAGAATAAGTTTTATCTAAGCATTTTTAATATATTTTTAACAGGCATTTTCATCTTTTTGTTTAAATAAATTTGAAAGAAAGAAAGACAAATTCTAGACCACTAAAATCATGCTAAGGGCCATTAAAATAATCACAAAGAATTAAAATTCTGATGCTAAAATTAAAAAAAAACTAATCATTTTGGCCATTTGTCACATATTAAGAGAAAGTTAATTTGTCCTCATTTTGGCCATTTCTTACAGATTAACCAAAGCTAATTTGTCCTTAGGGATCAAGACAGTGCCTTTCACGTGGTCAACTGTCATATGTTTTATTATATGGGTTACTTTTACTTATGTTTATTATTATCTTAATTTACTCTATCACTATTATCAATAGGATTATATTCTCTGCATACATTAGTTTATATTAGCAGGAGAGAAAAAAATAACAGAATTGAAATTTATAAGAATTTATAAGAATATGTGATATTGATTGTATAGTTACGGCTGATTCCTAATTTTCTTATCTTTTTTCTTTCCTGTGCCACCGAAGGGTTTGTTATGCAATACTGCATTATATACTAGGTTTATTCATTCAAAAGTTGTGATAGCCTTCTATAGCCAGGAATAAATGGATATATCAATAAAAGAAAACACCCATTTGAAGGTCAGTGGGATAAATCACTAAGAAGGTTAAATTAGTCAGGTTCAAGGAATAGAAAAAAAGGCCAGTAGATGTTATACTGTAGCTAGTAAGATGCAGGGTAGCATGAGAGAAAAATAAATGAAATTAAAACAAAAAATAAGAGTTTACACTTATTCTTACTGCAATCAGAGCATATTAAACTATAAAATTAGAAGCAATCAAAGTATGGCTTAAATATAAATAAATAATTTCAACTGCTCTGTTGGACATTAATAATGGAAGCTGGGAGACAAGTTAGGAGGACATTTTAGTCATTCCAGTGAAAGCTGCTGAGATTATATCAGTTAAGTTGAAAAGGTACAGTAGATTTTTTCTGAATGAGTCAACAGTACTTGATCACAGATTGCTAGAGTTTGAGGAAAAGAGAATAACCAAAGAACATTCACTGAAAAATCCATGAATTAAGTGCTTTATCATATCAGGAATTTCATCAAAGAATACTGAATCATTTTGGTTTGAGCAACTGGATGGATGATACTTCTAGAGACTTGGATATGGAAGTCTGAGGCATTAAGAAGTTTAATCATTACCTTTATATTGTATTAATAAATTGCAAGATAACAGTCATCACCAGTGCTGAAATCTAGGATTATTCAATGTCTTTAATGTAATATACTTTGAATATACTATAAAGACATTTTCATCTGCACAATAAAGAAGCTTGATTAATTTAGGCAATTTCCAGAGCACATCTTGCCGAGATGTATTTCAAAGACAAATTAGTGGACAACTTGATGCTCAGTATGGAAAACCTGCTTACACAGTATATCTAGTGTATTTGCAAGCTTAGGATAATAACAGTTATTCATCATAAATTAAAGCATTTGGGCACCATGGGTTTTTAAATATGATTAATTTAAAAGCTTTTCTTTTCAAAAATTACTTATATTTACTTTGTTCCTCAAAACAAAGATGAAAGAATAATAAATTGATAAAATTAAAGGGAAAGATTTTAAAAAATTCTTTTCAACATTTTAGGAAACTTTTGGTCATTAGAATTTCATTTGCTACTGAAGATGACATGATTTGTTTTGTGCTGTTGTTTTAAATTAAAAATAAGGTTGAGAAGTACAAAACAGCTAGCCACAAAACAAAAAGTAGACATGCAATGTGTTGTTTTCCATTACACATTTATTACAGATGTAACGTGTAGTGGTGGTGGTATCATTGCCAAGTCATGTCTGACTCTTGCAACCTCATGGACTGTAGTCCACTCAGCTCCTCTGTCCATGGGATTTCCCAGGAAAGGATACTGGAGTGGGTTGCCATTTCTTTCTCCAGGGGATCTTCTTGACCCAGGGATTGAACCCATGTCTCCTATATCACAGGCAGTTTCTTTACCACTGAGCAACCAGGGAAGGTTTAATATAATATGTACTATACAGGAAAAACACACATTACATGCCTGACTTTTTGTATTATAGTGTATCACTATCACCTCTCAAATTAATTACTAATTTTATTGACTATCCTCTACTGATAATGTCAATCTCCATCATATTTAAATGATTAATCCTTATGATTGAATAATTGCATTACAATATCATTGAGTATGATACCATATTAATATATTAAAATGATGTTAATATTATTAAATATTTTGTGGTAAATATGGATTTCAAAAGAAATAATTATGTTCTTTGTCATGAATTTTTCACTTAATCATGAATTTTATGTCCATATGCAACCGCTTTCATTACTTGACTCCTGAGGTATTGGCCTTTTTCAGACATAAATGTCTTTAAGAAATGCAAAATAAAACAATGATAGTTTGTCACATTACTGCTTAGTGCAATATGAGTCCACTGATAAAATTAAATTTAAAAAAAAAGTCTTTTCCTACAGTTTTGTAATTCAGTAGATAAACTACTTTTCTTTTTTTGCCCCCTTGAGCTCCTGAATGTAGAATATAATTTTGCATTAAAGTATATTTTGTCAATATTCACTATACAGAAAACTAATCATACGGTAACACATGAATCCAGAACACACTAGTAGCTGCTAGAATAACAGTTCTATAATTGGCAAATTTTTATTTTTTACTTTATTCTACTTTACAATACTGTATTGGTTTTGCCATATGTTGACATGAATCCACCAGAGGTGTACACGAGTTCCCAGTCCTGAATCCCCCTCCCACCTTCCACCCCACATTGTCTCTCCAGATCATCCCCGTGCACCAGCCCCAAGCACCCTGCATCCTGCATCGAACATAGACTGGCGCCTCGTTTCTTACATGATAGTATACATGCTTCAATGCCATTCTTCCAAATCATCCCACCCTCTCCCTCTCCCTCAGAGGCCAAAAGTCTGTTCTATACATCTGTGTCTCTTTTGTTGTTTCACATACAGGGTCATCATTACTATCTTTTTAAATTCCATATATATGTGTCAGTATACTATATTGGTTTTTTCTTTCTGGCTTACTTCACTCTGTATAATAGGCTCCAGTTTCATCCATCTCATTAGAACTGATTCAAATGTATTCTTTTTAATGGCTGAGTAATACTCCATTGTGTGCATGTACCACTGCTTTCTTATCCATTCATCTGCTGATGGACATCTAGGTTGTTTCCATGTCCTGGCTATTATAAACAGTGCTGCAATGAACACTGGGGTACATGTGTCTCTTTCAGTTCTGGTTTNAGGCTCCAGTTTCATCCATCTCATTAGAACTGATTCAAATGTATTCTTTTTAATGGCTGAGTAATACTCCATTGTGTATATGTACCACAGCTTTCTTAAATCGCAATTAAATCAGCCCATGTTACCCCTTTCCTTTGATCTTTAACTTTTCACAAAAAAATAAAGGAATTTCACTTTTCATACAGTGAAGTCTAAGGTTCCTTCAGAGTTCATAAACAGGACCATGTCTGTGTTACCATCTCAAATACTTTCAAACTGTTTACTATTAGCTAGTTTCCTGGGCTCCATTCTTCTCCTTAAATATGTCAAGATAATTCTTAGCTATGACACTTTGTGTTTACTGTTCTTATGTCTAGAACTCAAGATGTTACATGGCTGGCTATTTTCAAAGTTCATATCTTAGTTATTTCTTCAGAAAATTTCATCATGATCTTCCCGTTTTAAATTAACACTCCACTTGAGTCAGTCAATATTAGATGACCTCAGATACACATTGTGCTTAGTCCCTCAGAGTTGTGTCCAACTCTCTGTGACCCAATAGACTGAAGCCCACTAGGCTTCTGTGACAGAATGGACTACAGGCCACTAGGCTTCTCCATCCATGGGATTCTCCAGGCAGGAATACTAGAGTGGGTAGCCATTCACTTCTCCACGGATCTTCCTGACCCAGGAGTTAAATTCAGATCTCCTGAACTGGCAAGTGGATTCTTGACCACTGAGCCACCTAGGAAGCCCAGTGATATACATTACCTTTGTTTATATACATATACATGTGTGTATTATTTTATAAAATTTATCACAATACAAAACTATAATTTTCTGCTTACTGTCACACTTCAATTTTTTTTCTGTTTCTTCCAACTCAAAAGTGACCAGCATTGTGTTTATTTTATTCACTGTTGTCTCTTCAGCACCAATGAAAGAGCTGGGAGATGATAGGACTGTTCCTGTTATTCACCACTGCATGGTATTCCAGAAGTTAATGACACAAATCAAGCCCCTGGCATTGTGGGTCAGCAGATCAGATGGAGCCCAGCAGGGATGTGTGGAGCTTCAGGTGGAACTGAGCAAATGGCTGGACTGAAATACTCAGTATGTGTCCATGAGTCAGACTGTGGTCCAGCATTTCTTCTTCATGGGATCCTCTCCCAGGCCTCCTCACAGTATAGAGTAGGTTCCAAGAGAAAGCAAACAGAGAACACCAATCCAGTAGACTTGCTCTTCCTTATTCTAGTAGCCCACGTTTTCATGGCCAGAATCAAGGAGGTTGAAAGGAAAAGACTTCCCCTTTTCATGGAACAGTGACAGGAGCACAATGTGGAGTGGCATGTGAGATGGAAAGTATCTTTGTCCACAGAAGTTCACATGGCCAATGTGCTCACTTCATATCTGATAGTCTCAGAGTAGCATCCAGTTATGGTGCCGTGACATCTGCCAAGTGATATATGCAGCTTCATCTAAGACGACTGTAACAAATGAGGGTGAAAAACAGGGAGCAAGTTGGTATTGATGGGAACCCAGCTAGGCTACTGATAGGAGATGTGGATTTTATCTGTTTGGACTTCTCTATGGTTCTCTCAAAGTTGTCATCTTAGAGGAATAGATAGACGCTTCCAGCCAAAGATGGTCTATGCTTGCATTTAATCAAAGCAGCATACAGCCTACCCAAAGGGGTGGAGAAATCATGCAGTGTCAAGGGATGCAGGGAAAGCAAGTCTCCAGGATTTTCAGTGTCAATGGTCAATTTCTTTTAACCAGTTATATAAGTCATGAGATTCCCTAAATACGTAGACAAGATTCAAAGTACTAGATATCAATTGCAAGAGAAAAAAAAAAAAAACTGTAAAAATGATAAACACATAGAGATTAAGTAATACATTTCTAAATAATGAACAGGTTACTGAAGAAGTCAAAAGGGAAATCAAAAGACTCCTGGAAACAAATGACAATGAAAACATGAGAACTTGAAACCTACGAGAAGCAGCAAAAGCGATTGTAAGAAGGAAGTTTATAGTAATAAGATCCTACCTCAGAAAACAAGAAAAATATCAAATAGACAATCTAATTTACACTTAAAATAACTGGAAAAAGAAGAACAAAAGAGACCCCAAATTAGCAGAAAGAAAGAAATCATGAAGATCAGAGCAGAAATAAATGAAAAGGAAAGGAAAGGAACAGTAGTAAAGATCAATAAAACTAAAAGTTTGTTCTTTGAGAAGATAAACAAAATCGTCATACCTTTAGCCAGACTCATCAAGAAAACAGAGAAGAATCGAATCAACAAAATGAAAAAGGAGAGATTACAACAGACAATGCAGAAATACAAAGGATTATGAGACTATCATGAACAACTATATGGCAATAAAATGGGTAACCTGAAAGAAATGGACAGATTCTTAGAAAAGTTCAATCTTCCAAGACTGAACCAGGAAGGAATAGAAATTATGAACAACCCAATTACAAGCACTAAAATAGAAACTGTGATCAAAAATCCCCCAAATAACAAAAGCTCAGGAGAGATGACTTCACAGGTGAATTCTATCAAACATTTNGATTTTCCAGGCAAGAGTGCTGGAGTGGGGTGCCATTGCCTTCTCCGAGGAAAGTGTTAGAAACATTCAACTAGGTGCTGGGTGCTGCTGCAGCAAGGAGCTGATTATTCACACTTCAGAGAGACTAACTGCTTAGTATTTTACAAATACAATTTCAGTGAAAACTCCAGTGGTAAGGACTATATTTTATCAGCTTATAGAATGGAGAAACTAAATAATTTGATCATAATTGTTGATTGTCTCAGTGATGGAAGTTTTACAATCTCTCTCTGACTTACCCCAAAGTCTGGCTCTCAACCACTTCTTTATCCTGTCATGTTATGGTTAATTTCCACTATCTACAAAAGGTCAGCTTTTCAAAAGATGTAGATATGTAAACAAGCAGGATAGCACTGAGAGGAGAGAAAAGCAGTGGAAATGAGTTATGCTAACAGTGGAGATAAGAACAATATTGTAGTTTTGTAAAGGTGACAGATACGATTAGCGAATAGGAGTTTTGAGATAGGTGAAGAGCAAACATCTTGAAAACAAAGAATAGAGCAAGTCTATGCAGAATGGGAGTAGCTGCTGCTGCTGCAACTGCTGCTGTCTGACTCTGTGCGACCCCATAGACGGCAGCCCAGCAGGCTCCCCAGTTCCTGGGATTCTCCAGGCAAGAACACTGGAGTGGGTTGACATTCCGTCTTCAATACATGAAAGTGAAAAGTGAAAGTGAAGTCGCTCAGTCGTGTCTGACCCTCAGTGACCCTGTGGACTGCAGCCTTCCAGGCTCCTTTGTCGATGGGCTTTTCCAGGACAGAATACTGGAGTGGGGTGCCATTGCCTCCTCCAGAATGGGAGTAAGGAGGGTGCTAATTAGACTTCAGTGTACATGTTTTTGAAGAGGTACTTCTGGCTTTCACTTCTGCATGTCAAGAGCTTGGAGTTTGCCACTGCATCCTAAAAACAAGTAGAAAGCCAGAAGACTGAAAAATCAACAACTTGTCCTGGATCCGTAAGAGATGGAAGGGGAGACAACCTGCTCCCTCTAAGACTAGAGAGGGAGAGACAGGCAAGTATATGGAGTCTCAGCTTATTAGAGCAGAGATTTATAAGCAGAAATCTCTGCAGGAACCAGTGCCAGGGTAGGAAGACTGAAACTGGAACTGACAAATTGCTGGAGGCTCAATATAGACAACTCTATCTATACGTAACCAGAAAGCTCATTGACAATTCCCAAGAAATACAAATAGAATCTGGGTATAAAATGAACTGCAACCTTTTTTTCCCCCCTTTGTGCTTTGTCTAGTTTCACTTGTTCATTGGGTGCCACGTACAGAGGTCTTATCCCAGGTACTTCAAACCAGAGTTCCCACTGCAAAATGCTTGCTGCCTCCAATGGCTAAACTGATGCTTCACCTTAGTGGGTCATTCACAGAAGAGCCACACAGCACATGGAATTCAACATGGCAGCTGCTGGCCACGTGCAGAGAAGCTGCATGTGACTGCAAGATCTGGGGCATGAGCTGCACGGCTGCCTGTCACACCTGAGGACTCCACTCTCTCCCCGCTGACTACATCCCTAGAAAGCACACTGCCACTGGCCTGTTTTGGAGATGCCGTACTATAGAGCACACAGTTTGATCCTCTCCATTCTTGATCTAACAACAAAGATTTTCTTTGCTTCAGAACTGAACTTGATCTTATACTATTGGCTAGAATGACACTGGGCAGGAGGACCCCTGTTGGAAACTGACATAGACAAGACACTTTTGTGAAAATCCTATAATCTAGAGATGAGGCAGAAGCACACACCTGGACCACAGAGACCTAGAAGGAAGAGAAGGGTGAGAAGAGTGGATTCACATTTACCACATCACTGCTCCCATAGGCCAGCACAGTACTGTACTGAGAGGCCCCTTCTGATCATACTGTTTCTCCAGTAGGAAAGGAGAGCCAGCATGGACATCTAGTTTCTGCAGCACCGTGGGACACTTCCTGAGAGGTCCTGTTGGGTCTTACTATATGGGGATCACTAAGGGAAATTTCCTAGTGGTAAAGAGCACACCTGCCAATGCAAGAGACTTTGAGACGCAGGTTTGATTTCAAGGTGGGGAAGATCCCCTGGAGGAGGGCATGGCAACCTACTCCAGTATACTTGCTTGGAAAATTCCATGGACAGAGGAGTCTGGTGGGCTACAGTCCAAAGGGTCACAAAGAGTTGGGCAGAACTAAAGTATCTTAGCATACATACACACAAGGAAATTTTTAGGGCTGAACCACAAGTGCTCAGAGATGGATAAGGTGGCGGGGCTTATAGCAACCAGCACTCAAGTTTTGGACAGTCATTTATACAGGCAGTGGCTCCCATGAAGAGATGCCAGCTAACAGCTCTATTCATTTTAAGAGGGAAGCTGATGGTCTTATTTGGACAGGGAGCTCAGTTGGCAGTTCTGATTGGCTTGGGTCCCCAGCCTAGGGACCAGTCTTCCTGAGTAGCTGATTTTACAACCCTGCCTGGGCAGGGAAACAAATTCAGAACCTAGACCAACTTATGAGCATACCTTTCACCCTCACCCTCCAAGAAGCCTGGCCTCAGATCCCTAGCAACCTCAGAGCACATCTTATAGCCCATCAGAGTAGAGAAGCAAATCAGCAGCCCTGACAAACTGCTGAATATATCTCCCAGGTCTGCTCAAGCAGGAAGTCTGCTCTGAGACCCTGGGCAGCCTTAAGTACATTCTTCAGCCCACCCAGGCAGGAAAGCAAATTCACAGCCCTGCTTAATTGCTGAACATGCCCTTCAGCACTGCCCAATCAGGAAGCCTGGTCATAGAAGCCAGGTAGCAGTGAAGCCCACCCAACAACCACCCCAGGTCCATCTGTTGAGCATGACCTCTGGCTCACCTGATCAGAGAACCTGAATAGTGACCTCAGATAGTCTCAGAGTCCAGCCAGTTATACTACCCAGACACAGAGTGCAGCCTTAGCAGGCTCAATTCTGAGTGCCGTCTGCATCCATGCCCAGGCAGGAAATTCAGCCAGAGACCCTTCCCAATCACAGAGGATAGCCTACAGTCCCACGCACCCTGGACAGCTACCCAGTCCAACTGGAAACAGATGAAGCCCCATCCAACTGTGGGGTACAGCTGAAAGTCCCACCTAAACCAGAAACCGAGTCAATGACTTTGCCAACAGCAGAGCAAAGACAGAAATTTGCTCAACTGCAGTAGCCTTGCTAAATTCAGAGCCAAGCCTGTAGTTCTGCTTCCAAGCAGCAGCACCATCTGGAATATGGAGGTCTCACCTAAACAGGAACCCAGATTAAAGACTTGGCCAATCATGGAGTCCAACTCATGGCACTGCCCTGCGGGGTAAGGCAGCTTGCAGCCCCATAGGAACAGAAGTAATTGCAGAGCCCCGCTTGTGTCCACACCTGACCACAGAGAATGCCTGGCAGCCCTGCTTGAACACAGAATATAGCTGGCAGGCCTATCCAGCGATGAGGCCAAAACAGTGACACCCCCAGCCTCAGGGCATGAGCAATGATGCCACCTAACTAGAGAATCTGGCAGCAGTACCGTCTTGCCTGTGGATACTACCAGCTAACTCACTCAGAATCCCAAGCTAGGCTGAATGATAAAGATCTTTCCCTGCCAAGGTGAACTTCTGTGAACTGTAGAAGAGGACACTGCATCCTCAAATGTATCAATATCAATGCAAAACTACAAAGATCACAGAAAATCTGATATACATAACGCCACCATAGGAAATTAATGAAGTTTCAATAAATGGTTACAGACAGTCATTCAAGTGTTAGTCACTCAGTCATGTCCAACTCTTTATGACCCCAGGGACTGTAGCCTGCCAGGCTCTGTCCATGTGATTTCTCAGGCAAAATCATCATAAAGAAATGAGTATCTATGAACTGATACATAATTCAAGGTAATCCTATTAAATTCAGGAAACTCCAAAAAAAAAAAAAAACAGGCTAAACATGACTAAACAACATTAAAAATGCATAAAGAACATGAAAATTTTGAAAAGAAAAATAATTTTTAAAAAGTAAAAATTCTAGATTTGAAGAATGTAGTGACTGAACTGAAGAATTTAATCAGAAATCTCCAAAGGCTTCTGTGGCCCAGTGATAAAGAATCTGCCAGCTAACATAGGAGACTAAGAGATACAGGTTTGATCCCTGGGTTGGGAAGATTCCCTGGAGAAGGAAATGGCAACCCATTTCAGTATTCTTGCCTGGAGATTCCATGGAGAGAGGGACCTGTGGGGCAGTCGATCGGGACACAACTTAGTAACTGAACACATCAAACATCCAAAGGCATATCAGGTCCAAACAAGGCTGCTCAACACCTGTATTCAACATAACTAGAAGTTCTAGTTGGAGAAAGGACTGGCAACCCACTCCAGCGTTCTTGCCTGGAGAATCCCAGGAATGGGGGGGCCTGGTGGGTTGCCGTCTATAGGGTCACAGAGAGTCAGACAGGACTGAAGCGACTTAGCAGCAGCAGCAGCAGCAGCAGAAGTTCTAGTTAGAGCAATTAGGCAAGAAAATTTTTAAAAAGGCATCCAAATCAGAAAGGAAAAAGTAAAATTGTCTCTGCTTGCAGGTGATAAGATCTTATGTATAGAAAATTCTAAAGACTGGGCCAAAAAACTGTTAGAACTAATGAATGAATTTAGTACCAATACATGCTACAAAATCAACATGCAAAAATCAGCTACATTTCTATATATTAATAAGGAACTATTTGAAAAGAAATAAAATAATTTGATTTACAATGGTATCATAAACTAAAAACACTTAAGAAAAAACTTAATGAAAGACTTGGATAATCTATGCACAGGAATGTATAAGGCATTGGTAAAAGAAATGGAAGAATATATCAATTAATAGAAAGATGTCCCATGTTAAATAGATTTGAATAATTAATATTGTTAAAATGTGCATACTATCCTTAGACAGCAAGATCAATAGTCCATCCTAAAGGAAATCTATCCTGAATACTCACTGGAAGGACTGATGCTGAAGCTGAAGCTCCAAAACTTTGGCCACCTGATACAAAGAGCTGACTTATGGACTAGACCTTGATGGTGGGAAAGACTGAAGGGAAGAGGATAAGGAGGTGGCAGAGGACGAGTTGGTTGAATGGCTTCACCAATTCAATGGACGTGAGTTTGAACAAGCTCCAAGAGACAGACAAGGACAGGGAAGCCTGGAGTGCTGCAGTCCTTGGGGTTGCAAAGACGTGGACACAACATAGTGACTGAACAATAACAACAATATATCACTTATATGTTAATAAAGCTGAAAAAATAACAAAAAATAAGATTTTGCTTTTGCCAAAAAAACTATACTTATCTTTCTACCACATATATAATATTTATTAAAATGGTTATTTATTAAAGTACACTGTTTCAGCAAATATCCAAGAATAAACAACCAACCAAATCTTACCTGAATGCAGTGAATTACTGATAAATAATAAATCTGCTAAAAATACATTTGAAAACTAAAGCATGATATTCTTACATAATATAATGCCACTAAAAAACTTAGGTCAAACTTAGGTCAAAACTACAAACTTCTAGTCATAAGATAAATAAGTTCTGGAGAAAGACTGCATAGCTTCGTGACAAAAGTTAACAATATTCTATTGTATATTTGAAAGTTGCTAGAAGAGTAGATCTTAAAAGTACTACTTCTGCTTTATTGACTATGCCAAAGCCTTGGACTCTGTGGATCACAATAAACTGGAAAATTCTGAAAGAGATGGGAATACCAGACCACCTGACCTGCCTCTTGAGAAATCTGTATGCAGGTCAGAAAGCAACAGTTAGAACTGGACATGGAACAACAGACTGGTTCCAAATAGGAAAAGGAGTACGTCAAGGCTGTATATTGTCACCCTGCTTATTTAACTTATATGCAGAGTACATCATGGGAAATGCTGGACTGGAAGAAACACAAGCTGGAATCAAGATTGCCAGGAGAAATATCAATCANAAAAGGAGTACGTCAAGGCTGTATATTGTCATCCTGCTTATTCACTTCTATGCAGAGTACATCATGAGAGACGCTAGGCTGGAGGAAGCACCAGCTGGAATCAAGATTGCTGGGAGACTGCTGCTGTCCCAGAGTACTCACGGGAACACTGGCACCTCGGCCTCACCCACGGAATCCCACCACCAGGGCAGGTTGACCACAGCACATCTGGAGGCGTCCGCTTTGCGAGCGCCCCCTAGCGGCGGCCTTGGACCGGTGCTCCCGGTGGTCACCTCCGCCTCCAAACTCTCTCCACCTCTTCTCTCCTCTGTGGCCTCCCCTTCTCTTTCGGCTCCTTTCACTTACTGTCTCCCAATGCACTGAGCCCTTCGGCACCCACGCAGGCAGCAAACCTTGGCAAACCCTATAGACCTTGGGGGACGGAGATTGTAGCTTTTTCAAGAACTGATGCTGTAGAATGAGGGAGGGGAAAGCTTAAATTCCCAGCTGAGCTGGGCTCTTGCCAACATCACCTTAAAGTCATCGGTAAAATAAAAAGGAAAAAGGTACACTTTCAGATAAACATTGTTGAAAGACGAAAGGTTTGTTGGTTTACTTTTTCTTTTTTAATGTTTTTTTAATCATGTCATGTATTAGCAGTTTAAAAGCTAGTTGTTAAATTTTGTTCCAAACATTAAATTGAAATAGTGAGTATAAACCCACAAATTGGTGATAGGTTTGTACTGTGCCTAATTTTACTTTGTCAACCTGTCTAAGAAAGATCCCATTTTTGTCCCAAAGTTTGGGGGATTTTAACATTTAGTATTTTGGGTCTGTTCTTTACCTTGTATAGTTACAGTCTCTTTTTAGAATTAATTTTCCAAACCACTGTGCTCAATGTTAACATGATGCTATTTTGTTAATATTTTGACAAGTAAGGTATTGTATAAATGATATTCTTTGGAGGGTGGGCTGTATTGAATTTTATATTTCTGAATAAAGCGTTGACAAATCAGATGATCATCTTTATCCAAAAAAGACTAGCTAATTCTCTGCCTCCTACAGCAGTGAGGTGAATGTTCAAACCATTAGGGGCCCTGAATCTGAATGACCAGTCACTGTCGTCTGCCAGGATTCACAGTTCTGGCTTGGCTAGGAGAGGTCTGGGTTTGGAGTTGGTAGGGAAAGGACGGATGGCAGTTGCATAGAATATGTCTGCATTTATCAGCCTCAAGCAATGCAATGATTTTTTAATTTCACAGATCTCAAGTTCACAGATGTTAACATGGATAAGTGATCATGGTGTGCAAATGGTCAATGGAATAGTCCAGTGGAATCTGTTAAATTCATAACCTAATTCTTCCCGGAGCTGCCATGTTTTCTTTTCACTGGGAATGTTCATTTTCTGTTCCTCTTTTTGGCGCATGGAAATGTGGTTGTTGAGATAACTTAAAACATCTTCGCTGCCTTCTATTTGGTTTATTTAGTTTGATTTGAGCTATAAAAGCATCATTTTACAGATCTATTCCTTTAGCAGGTGTAGTTTAAATGACCTCCACTGAACTGGGTTTGACCTCTGTTGTACTGATGTGTTGTGACTAAATAAAAAAGAACAAACTCTAAAAAAAAAAAGGGGAAAAAAAAGAAAAAAAAAGATTGCTGGGAGAAATATCAATAGCCTCAGATATGCAGATGGCACTACCCTTATGGCAGAAAGTGAAGAAGAACTAGAGCCTCTTGATGAAAATGAAAGAGGTGAGTGAAAAAGTTGGCTTAAAGCTCAACATTCAGAAAAACGAAGATCATGACATCTAGTCCCATCTTTTTATGGCAAATAGATGGGGAAACAGTGGAAACAGTGGCAGACTTCATTTTGGGGGGCTCCAAAATCACTGCAGATGGTGACTGCAGCCATGAAATTGAAAGACGCTTACTCTTTGGAAGAAAAGTTATGACCACCCTAGACAGCATATTGAAAAGCAGAGACATTACTTTGCCAACAAATGTCTGTCTAGTCAAAGCTATGGTTTTTCTAGTCATGTATGGATGTGAGAGTTGGACTGTAAAGAAAGCTGATCACCAAAGAATTGATGCTTTTGAACTGTGATGTTGGAGAAGACTCTTGAGAGTTCCTTGGACTGCAAGGAGATCCAATCATTCCATACTAAAGGAGATCAGTCCTGAGTGTTCATTGAAAAGACTGATGTTGAAGCTGAAACTCCAATACTTTGGCCACCTGATGCAAAGTGCTGACTCATTGGAAAAGACCCTGATGCTGGGAAAAATTTAAGGCAGGAGGAGAAGAGGAAGACAGAGGATGAGATGGTTGGATGGCATCACCGACTCAATGCACATGAGTTTGGGTAAACTCCGGGAGTTGGTGATAGACAGGGAGGCCTGGTGTGCTGCAGTCCATGGGGTCACAAAGAGTCAGACACGACTGAGCAATTGAAATGAACTGAACTGAACTGATTCTCCTTTACAGTAATTACCTGGTAGAATCCCCATAGCTCTTTCCTTTCCTGTGTCCCCAGATCCTCATATCTCTGATCTTCACATCATTTCTGTGGTTTT
>SJYV01007287.1:287427-302768 GCA_006410875.1 Neotragus pygmaeus
CCTTCTTCACAGTCCAACTCTCACATCCATACATGACCACAGGAAAAGCCATAGCCTTGACTAGACGGACCTTAGTCAGCATAATGTCTCTGCTTTTGAATATACTATCTCGGTTGGTCATAACTTTTCTTCCAAGGACTAAGCGTCTTCTAATTTCATGGCTTCAGTCACCATCTGCAGTGATTTTGGAGCCCAAAAATATAAAGTCTGACACTGTTTCCACTGTTTCCCCATCTATTTCCCATGAAGTGATGGGACCGGATGCCATGATCTTCGTTTTCTGAATGTTTTATTTATATGTCAAGAATATAACAGGCATTGTGTTTGGGATGAGTCTATTATCTTGATAATGCAATAGGATACTAAGGAGGTATTGAAAATACCTAAAACCATAACTTGACATGGTTTCAAAATTTCTTTGAGGCTCTAATGAATACACTGGGCCTGTGAAACTGGCAATGGATTTTGCAAACTTAAGTTAGCTAAATATTTTGTGTAGAGTAAGTGTACAGAATAGAACCAATGAGGCACTGTAGTTGGCTAGAAAACCAGACCTTCAGTTAGGGGTTTCTCAAGTTGTGATTCATTCCCATAATTTTTTAGATTTGATTTTGAAGATTACCTTAAGTTATTTTAATATTTGGATCATTCTTTTATCAATATTTTCAGTGAAACTCCCTGCTGAGCTTTCTTTTCTGCACCAGAATTCTGCTGCCAGATTTCAATATGTTCAAAACTGAATACTAGAAAGGCTACTGATATTCAAAGTTTCTAAGAAAAGGAATACTTGTTAGATAAATTCTGTTCATTTGCATTAATATAATAATTTAGAACAAAATCCATTAGTGTCTTACCATTTTTCCTGAAGCATATAAATCTCACTACAAATTTCTTGATTGAATTTTCCACACTTCCTGACAATTGCTTTTTGTCATTTAAATACTTATTGTGAAAGGGCAAAGAACAAATTTAATTTAGCATCTAATTCTGAGTGGATCTGATCAGTGTTATGGTAATAGTCCAGTTAAATAAGATGAGGTGTATAGGGTTTATTAAGTTCTAATTCTAGAATGTAAGCACTCTTGTAAAAGAAACATAATTTGATGTTTCTGACACTAGTTGTATGGTTGAGAACACATTTATAAAGACACTCATTTCTTAGTATGTGAATTTAGATAGAATAATCCCAACCTGCCCATTTGATGGCTTAGCTGTGCCTCATTAAAAATGTCAGCTAGTGCAGAAGCCAAATGGGTTTCTCTGCCACTAACACTTATGGAAAGTTTACATGTATCTCTCAGTATGATTCATTTTGCCTCAATATGGGCATTTTTCATTACTGGTTTAAACAAGACTTAAAATTTTAGTGAAAATTTAGTGAAGTCTACTTGAGTGCTTAAAAGATGTTTGTGTGTGTGTGTGTGTTCACATGTATGTAGTGGTAGTATGTAGTGGCAAGTTAAAGTCTAATATTTATTTGTTCACAACATTATAAAAGGATAGAAGTACTTCATTTTTCCCTACGTAGATTTGGACATTTTAAAGAAATAATCTAGTAATAAAATAAATTCTTATTTGCATTAAGAAATATTTATTATGTAAATAAACACTTCTATCTATATTCTAAAATCTATGGAGAATAATTTTCTAGCTTATAGTAATGTAAAAATAAGAGTCTCATTTAAGTGACTACTGTAATTACATTAATTTATTATAATCAATATTAAGTTGTTTAATATTTAGTGTTCTACACTTTGTAATTAATTATCATGCAATCAACATACTTACATCTATTAACCATAATTTAAAGAAGTAGTGTGTCATCACTCTTGTCAGATTTAATTTGATGAAATTTACTTCATTCTTATTAATTTACTTAGGAAGAAATTTCTGTGGTACACAATGAAATGACAACATGATGAAGAAAAAAATAATTTCATATGGGTATACACATCAGAGGGCTAATAGTTTACAAAAAAATAGCAGGGAAAATATGGTCATAATATTAAAATCCTTTTTACTTCAAGTTAAACATGTTTCCAGCATTTGATATAGAGACAGTAATCACAAAGCACTATTATTATCTTTTTAATATTAGTTAAGACCAGATTTCCTTTTTTTTTTTTGCTTTCTAATCTTTAGAATCTAAATTCTATACCGGTTGAGCGACCAATACCACAGGTGGTTCAGCAGTAAAAATTCACCTGCCAAGGCAGGAGGTGAGGAGGTGTTTGATCCCTAGGTTGGCAGATCTCCTGAAGTAGGAAGTGCCAACCCACTCCGTATTTTTGACTAGAAAATCCCATGGACAGAGGAGCCTGGTGGGCTACTGTCCCTGGGATCTCAGAGTCAGATATGACTGAGTGACCGAGCACACACACAACCTTTAGAATTTATCAGAATTTACATAATTGTGAAGGATAAATTTGTTGACTAAGGTCCATCTAGTCAAGGCTATGGTTTTTCCTGTGGTCATGTATGGATGTGAGAGTTGGACTGTGAAGAAAGCTGAGCGTCAAAGAATTGATGCTTTTGAACTGTGGTGTTGGAGAAGATTCTTGAGAGTCCCTTGGACTGCAAGGAGACCCAACCAGTCCATTCTGAAGGAGATCAGCCCTGGGATTTCTTTGGAAGGACTGATGCTAAAGCTGAAACTCCAGTACTTTGGCCACCTCATGCGAAGAGTTGACTCATTGGAAAAGACTCTGATGCTGGGAAGGATTGGGGGCGGGAGGAGAAGGGGACAACAGAGGATGAGATGGCTGGATGGCATCACTGACTCAATGGACGTGAGTCTGAGTTAACTCTGGGAGATGGTGATGGACGGGGAGGCCTGGCATGCTGCGATACATGGGGTCACAAAGAGTCGGACACGACTGAGCTACTGAAGTGAACTGAACTGATGGATGTTAAATATCTAAGACCTTAAAGGACTACTCTTAATAGAGGCTGTAATAATTTTCCAGGGCCTCCAAAACAAAATATCACAAACTTGGTGGCTTAAATCAGGGATCTGCAGTCTCTGGGGTTTAATGCCTGATGTTTTGAAGTGGAGCTGATATAATAATAATAGAAAGTGTACAGTGAATGTTGAATCATCCCCAAACGATCCCCTCCACCTCGGTCCGTGGAAAGACTGTCTTCCACGAAACCAGTCTCTGCTGCCAAAAGAGCTGGGGACCACTGGGCAGAAAATGCCTGCTCTCACACATTCTAGCCAAAATGGTAAAGAGCCTGCCTGCCAGTTCAAGAGACAGAGGAGACTCGAGTTCCATCCCTGGGTCAGGAAGTTCACTTGGAAAAGGGAATGGTTACCCACTGCAGTATTCTCACCTGGAGAATTTCATGGACAGAGGAGCCTGGTGGGCTACAGTCCGTGGGGTCTCTATGAGTTAGACACAACTGAATCGCTAAAACTTAACACTTTCATTCTGGAGGCCGAAGTCTAACATCAAAATGTTAGCAACTTTGGTATCTTTGGAGGGCTCTTCTTGGCTTGCGGATGACTGCCGTCACTCCGTAGCCTCGAGCAGTCTGTTCTCCGTGTGCTTGCAGAGGTGTCTCTCCTGAGACTGAATCTTCTCTTCATACATGGACACCAGTCCAATTGGATTAAGGCTCACTTTAAAGGCTTCATTGTATCTTAATCACTCTTTAAAAGCTCTATCTCTAAATACAGTCAGATTCTGACATAATAGGAGTTAGGACTTCAACATCTGAATTTGGGAGACAGGGAACACAGTTTAGCTCATTAATAGGGCTAAAACTTACATGCTACAAGGGGAAAGGGCATACATAAAAAGTGAAAAAAGAAAGTAAAAAGCATTATATGTTGAAAGAAGTGAAGTGAAGAAGTTACTCAGTCATGTCTGACTCTTTGTGACCCCGTGGACTGTAGCCTCCCAGGCTCCTCTGTCCTTGGGATTTTCCAGGCAAGAGTACTGGAGTGGGTTGCCATTTCCTTCTCCAGGGGATCTTCCCAACTCAGGGACTGAACCTGGGTCTCCCACATTGCAGAAGGATGCTTTACCCTCTAAGCCGCCAGGGAAGCTGCTCTTATGTTGAAAGAAATAGCAGACAAATAAGTAAGTAAATCAATGGTTCATAGTAAAACAAAACTCTCTATAGTCAAAGCTGTGGTTTCTCTAGTAGCCATGTACAGATGTGATAGGCAGACCATAAAGAAGGCTGAGTGCTGAAGAATTGATGCTTGTGAATTTTGGTGCTGGAGAAAACTCTTGAGAGTCCCGTGGACTGCACAAAGATCAAACCAGTCAATCCTAAAGGAAATCAACCCTGAATACTCATTGGAAGGACTGATGCTGAAGCTGAAGCTCCAATGCTTTTGGCCACATAATGGGGAAAGCTGACTCATTTGAAAAGACCCTGATGCTAGGAAAGATTGAAGGCAGAAGGAGAAGAGGGCAGCAGAAGATGAGATGGTTAGACAGCATCACTTACTCATTAGACATGAATTTGAGCAGACTCCAGGAGATAGTGAAGAACGGGGAAGTCTGGCATGATCCAGTCCATGGGGTTGGAAAGAGTCTGACACGACTTAGTGACTAAACAGCAACACATAAATGTAAATAGGTAGAATTTCTCAATTTATAGGAGGAAAAAGTCATTCAAAATTAGACTGAAAAATATATAATCAAAACACAGAAACTTAAAAAAACGTGCCCACACCAAATAATACAAAAAAGATAAAAATCAAGGAATGGGAACCATGGGAGAACACACTTAATAACTTTCAAAGTTAAGAATTAATATATGGCAATAAGAAATTAGATATAATAGAAAATAAATGTGCCACCAATAATGAAGCGTGAATATTTGTAATTAAATGTGCTTTTAAAGCAAGAAGAAATAAAATTCAAATGCAATTGGACAGGATAAAAACTTTCATTATAATATGAAATCCACCATGGGAAACAATTTTAGTGGCTGTTTTTGCAAAATACTATACAAAGTGATTTAGATAGATAATGTAATCTGAGTTTTAATTTCTATGTAACGCATAGAAAATGGTGCAAAAACATTCACTACCTGCCACAGAGCATTAGGTTCTACCTTTTTTCCTGCTTGATATGTTTCTGATATATATAATATTGTATATTTTTATTTTTTATGAAATCACCCTTCTTTCCCCTCCACAAATGATTTATGTAAATTTTATTCTTTTATTAAATTTCCCTCCTCCTTCACACACACATATACACACAAACAAATGATAATGTATACTTCTCAAGAATTAATGATTATCTTAAAAGAGAAGTGCTATCGTAAATGTGTTTTGAAATTATAGGATTTTGTTTTTTCCATGAAGGTACACAATCAGAGCCATTGTAATTTTTAAATGGAATTACGGCATCCGTTTTTTTTTTTTTTTTTGTCCCTTTTGGCATTTCCATCATATTCATTGTGGAATGAAGCTAAAAATTTCTTTCTCTGACAATTCCTCCTAAACCATACATATGTGAGGGTATAAGTNGCTCAGACAATAGCTGATGTTACATAGGCATTGTCTTTCCTTGAACAAAGTAAAAATCCCCTGGCATCAGGCATGTTTATACATCAGATATTTTGTTCTGTATATATTAATTTCTAAAGGCCACCTGAAGCAGGAAGTTTTTACCTGACAGGTTAACCGTACTCTTTAACTAATTTGCTCCAGAACTGTGAGAACTTTCCTCATCTTCATCATAAACTAACATGCAGCACAATGAAATAAGAGCATATCGAGACTCTCATAGGACATTGTGGCAATCCACTACCTGATGACCTCAGGCTGATGGAACCTGATGAACAGAAAGTGGCAACTGCTACAGTTGCCTTGATAACACGCAAGTGTATCAGAGGTTAGGAGATAAACCTCTTGACAATACATGGACCTGGTACTTTAGTGACATGTCTAGGTGTTCAGTGGAGTTCTCCTTATATAGCCTGTCTCAGAAATTATTACAATGCATGTTTGTTTTTTTTGGCATTTGGAGGCAACCTATACCTCATCTGATGCTGCTGTTTCAACTTATTTACTGACAAACTGAAAGACTTCCTGTTCTGAATGGGTTCTAAAACTGATCCAGGTTATTGGGAATGCTGCTCTGCTGCTAAGGCCCTACTGTCCAGTTGTTCCGATGAAACTAGAATAACTCTGGCAAATAGAAAGTACCAATGAATCCCTAGAACTCATCAGTAGGCAAATCATAATATAATTCCCCTAGGATTTTGTAGTAAGATAATATACCTCTCCAAAGATAGTATTAGCCTCTAGGAAAAAAAAAAAAAAAAGTCTAGACTTTTCCTAGTCTCTAGGAAAAGAAAAGTTTTAGATTGATATCTGGGCTTTGATAGAGATTCGATATCTGATCATGGGACAAAAACTGACTCAAACTAACTCAGAAATATGAACTACATCATGAGATGGGTATTTTTTAATCCACTAAAACAAAAATTTAGTGCTGAGGAGCAGCACTCCAATATATAAGAAGAGGTTTTAGAGATCTAAGCAAATCTCACAAGCAGGAGGCTCAGAATGCCTTGGCATTTTCAGAGTGAACCGTCTGTCACCACTCCTTTAACCTATAGCTTTACAGGATAACCCTAATGACCAGTTTACAGATGCAAAAACAATTCAGCCCTAGTTCACAGATGTTTCTATACGGTATGCTGTCGCCAGCCTGAGGTGTTGCTATACTTCAATCCTAATCAGGAATGTTCTGGAGAAGCAGCAGTGAAAAGCAATCTTCCTATTTCCTATCTTAATCTGGCCTAACTCTGAGAAGTATATTTAGTTATTTACTTTTTCTGGATCGAAATATGGCCAGAGATGTGAATGTATACTGATTCACAAGCAACAGATAATAGTTTGGCTTAGGAATCATGTAATTGGAAAGGAAGAAAAATCAAGAAATAAAATTATAAGGAGTTCAGGGGAAGAAGCATGAGAAAACTCTCCCAGAGAGGACCCAGCAAGAGAGGATATATTTGTTCTGTGTGATTGATTACAGGGTACTCAGAGCAGAGAAAGTCTCAAATATTAGGTAGAAAAGATGACCCTTCCTGTCATATTAGCCAGTCTCTGCTCAGCCACCTTGATGCTTATTCAATAGACTCACATTCACATCGCCATGGCAGCAGGAGAATTATTAAAAAATAAACATACAAACAACATAATTACTGAAATTAAAAATATTGTGGAAAGAATCAAAAGCATAATATCTGAAGAAGAAGAACGAATTAGTGAGCTGGAAGATAAGATGGTGGAAATAACCTCTGAAGAGAAGAATAAAGTAAAAAGAATGAAAAGAACTGAGGATAGTCTCAAAGACCTCTGGGACAATATCAAACACACCAACATTCAAATTTCAGGGGTTCTAGAAGAAGAAGAGGAAAAAGAACAGGTATGAGGAAATTTTTGAACAGCGCATAGTTGAAAATTTCCCCAACATGGAAAAGAAAATAGTCAATTAAGTCCAAGAGGTGCTAAAAGTCCCATATAGGATAAACTCAAGGAGAAACATATCAAGACACATAATAATCAAACTAACAAAGACTAAACACAAAGAAAGAATATTAAAAGCAACAAGGGAAAAGCAACAAGTAATATACAAAGGAAAACCCATATGCTTAACAGCTGATCTTTCAGCAGAAACTCTGCAGACCATAGGGAATGGGAGGATATACTTAAAGTACTGAAAGGGAAAAATCTACAACCAAGATTACTGTACCCAGCAAGGATCTCATTCAAAATTGATGGAGAAATAAAAAGCTTTTCAGACCAAGCAAAATTAAAGAAAATATAGTACCACCAAACCCACTTTTCAACAGATGTTAAATGGGCTTATATAGTCAAGAAATACAACAGAAGAAAAAAGATCTACAAAATCAACCCCCCCAAATTAAGAAAATGGCAATAGGAATATATATATCAATAATTACTTGAAATGTAAATGGGTTAAATGCTCCAACTAAAAGACACAGACTGGCTGAATGGATACAAAAACAAGACCCATGTACATGCTGTCTACAAGAGACTCATTTTAGATGTAAAGATGTAAAAATGACAGGATGGAAATATATACTCCATGCAAATGGGGAACAAAAGAAAGCTGTAGGAGCAATCCTCATATCAGACTAAACAGACCTTAAAATAAAGAAGATTACAAGAGATAAGGAAGGACACTACATAATGATCAAGGGATCAAGCCAAGAGGAATACATAACAATTGTAAATATCTATGCACCAAACACAGAAGCACTTCAATATATAAGACAAACACTAACAGACATAAAAGGAGAAATTGACAGTAACATAATGATAGTAGGAGACTTTAACACTCCATTCACACCAATGGACAGATCAAAACAGAAAACTAATAAGGAAACACAAGACTTAAATGATACATTAGATGAGATGGATCTCAATGATATCTTCTGGGCGTTGCATACAAATGCAGAAGAATACACCTTCTTCTCAAGTGCACATGGAACATTCTCCAGGATAGAGAAGAAATAGAAACAGAAATTATTAAAAACCCAATTACAAGCACTGAAAGTGAAGCCATGATTTAAAAAAACCAAAAAGACAAACAAAAACAACTCCCTAAAAACAAAAGCCCAAGACCAGATGGCTTCACAGGAGAATTCTATCAAACATTTAGAGAAGAGTTAATGTCTATCCTCCTAAAACTTTTTCAAAATTTGCAGAGGAAGGAACAATTCCAAAATCATTCTATGATGTCATCATCACCTTGATGCCAAAACCAAAGACAGCACGAAAAGAGAAAACTACAGGTCAATATCACTGATGAACATAGATGCAAAAATCCTCAACAAAATTTTAGCAAACAGAATTCAACAACACATCACATAGCTCATACACCATGATTAAGTTGGGTTTATTCCAGGGATGCAAGGATTCTTCAATATATGCAAATCAATCAATGTGATACACTGTAATAACAAATTGAAAGACAAAAACCATATGATAATCTCAGTAGATGCAGGAAAAGACTTTGACAAAATTCAGCACCCATTTATGCTTTAAAAAAATGGGCACAGAAGAAACCTACCTCAACATAGTAAAGACCATATATGATAAGCCTGCAGTAAACATTATTCTCAGTGTGAAACGGAAAACATTCCCCCTAAGATCAGGAACAAGACAAGGGTGTCCACTTTCACAACTATTGTTCAGCATAGTTTTGGAAGTCCTAGATCAGAAATCATAGAAGAAACAGAAATAGAAGGAATCCAGGTCAGAAAAGAAGTAAAGCTCTCACTGTTTTCAAATGACATAATACTGTTCAAAACCCTAAAGATAGAATCAGAAAATTACTAGAGATGACCTGTGAATTTGGTAAAGTTGCAGGATACAAAATCAATACACAAAAATCACTTGCATTTCTACGTACCAACAATGAAAAATCAGAAAGAGAAATTAAGGAATCAATCCCATTCACCATTGCAACAAAAATAATTAAATATCTAGGAATAAACTTACCCAAGGATATAATACATGGAAAATTATGAGACACTGATGAAAGATATCAAAGATGACATAAACAGATGGAGAGCTTTCCAAATTCCTGGGTAGGAAGAATCAATATTGTAAAAGTGGCTATTGTACCAAGTGCAGTCTACAGATTCAATGTGATGCCTATCAATTACCAACGATATTTTTCACAGAACTACAACAGAAAAATTCACAATTTATATGGAAACACAAAAGACTCTGAATAGCCAAAGTAGTCTTGAGAAAGAAGAATGGAACTGGAAGAATCAACCTTCCTGTCTTCAGATTATACTACAAAGCTACAGTTATCAAGACAGTATGCTCTGGCACAAAAACAGAAATATAGACCAATGGAACAAGGTAGAAAGGCCAGAAATAAACGCTTGCACCTATGGATACCTTATTTTGATAAAGGAGGAAAGAATATCCAAGGGGAAAAGACAGCCTCATCAATAAATAGTGCTGGGAAAACTGGTCAGCTACATGTAAAAGGGTAAAATTAGAACACTTCCTAACACCATACATAAAGATAAACTCAAAATGAATTAAAGACCTAAATGTAAGACCAGAAACTATAAAACTCTCAGAGGAAAACACAGGCAGAACACTCAATGACAAAAATCAAAGCAAGATCCTCTGTGATCCACCTTTTAGAGTAACGGAAATAAAAACAAAAGTGAACAAGTGGGACCTGATTAAATTTATAAGCTTTTGCACAGGAAAGGAAACTATAACCAATGTAAAAAGACAACCCTCAGAATGGGAAAATTTATAGCAAATGAAACAACTAATTTCCAAAATATACAAACAGCTCATACAACTCAATACCAGAAAAAACAAACAACCCAATCAAAAAGTGGGGAAAAGACCTAAACAGACATTTCTCCAAAGACATACAGATGGCTAACAAACACATGAAAAGATACTCAACATTGCTCATCATTAGAGAAATGCAAATCAAAACTACAATGAGATATCACCTCATACCAGTCAGAATGACCATCATCAAAAAGTTTACAACCAATAAATGCTGGAGAAGGTGTGGAGAAAAGGGAACCCTCTTGCACTGTTAATTGGAATATAAATTGATACAGCCACTATAGAAGATGGTATGGAGATTCCTCAAAAAACTAAGAACAAAACAACCATATGACCCAGCAATCCCACTCCTAGGCATATACTCTGAGGAAACAGAAATTGAAAAAGACACATGCACCCCTTTGTTCATTGCAGAACTATTTACAATAGCTAGAACATGGAAGCAACCTAGATGTTCATTGACAGATGAATGGATAAAGAAGTTGTGGTACATATACACAATGGAATATTACTCAGACATAGAAAGGAGTGCATTTGAGTCAGTTCTAATGAGGTGGATGAACCTAGAGCCTATTATACAGAGTGAAGTAAGTTAGAAAGAGAAAGAGAAATATCATATTCTAACACCTATATATGGAATCTAGAAAAACATCACTGAAGAATTTATTTACAGATCAGTAATGGAGAAACAGACATAGAGAACAGACTTATGGACATGGGGAGAGGGGAGAGGAGGGTGAGATGTATGGAATGAGTAACATGGAAACTTACATTACCATATGTAAAATAGATAGCCAATGGGCATTTGCTGTATGTCTCAGGAAATTCAAACAGGTGTTCTGTGTCAACCTAGGGGGTGGAATGGGGAGGTTCAACAGGGAGGGGATATGGCGGAATCATGTTGAGGTTTGACAGAAAACAACAAAATTCTGTAAAGCAATTATCCTTCAGTTAATAAATTAATTAAAGAAATATTAAAATATGAAAAAACATTTTAATTCATAGAACTCAATATGCATGGTCTTCTGAGTTTTCAATGTAGCTTTCTCTTTTTATTTTTTTCACAGCTCATTTGTTAACTATTTCTGCTGCTAAGTCACTTCAGTCGTGTCCGACTCTATGCGACCCCAGAGATGGCAGCTCACCAGGCTCCTCCGTCCCTGGGATTCTCCAGGCAAGAACACTGGAGTGGGTTGCCATTTCCTTCTCCAATGCATGATATTGAAAAGTGAAAATGAAGTCACTGAGTCATGTCCAACTCTCAGCGACCTCAGGGACTGCAGCCCAGCAGGCTCCTCCGTCCATGGGATTTTCCAGGCAAGAGTACTGGAGTGGGGTGCCATTGCCTTCTCCATAACTATGTCTAGCATTTAATATTAGATACTTGAACTTGATCAGTGAACTAGCCACAGTTGGTCTGTAGAAATGGATATGAGAATTGGCAGAGTTGAAAGAAATAAAAATTGTTTCATAATTTAAATATGGAGAGTTGTTGGGTGTAAGCTCCCAGACTGTTTTCCTTTTCTGCTGTACAAGAATGAAGGCTTCTACTGCTGCTGGCTTTATATTCCAGTGCAGAATAAAGAAATTGGAAATCCCTAGTGTCTATAGTTGACATGTTTCCAACATGACCTACACTGCTTTATACCTTTAATTCAAAATTTTAGTTATGATAAATAATGAGGATTTACAAGTAAATAAAGCAGACAAAAATACTACCTTCCTAGAACATGCAATCTACCTGGAACTCTTCCCAGGATGTAATACATCATGCCAGTCATTCTATCTACTTCCATTTTATGTCATTGTTTTCTGGGAATTACAAACATAAAAAGATGCAGAAAGATACAGAAAAGACGAAGGTTTCACATGGATCAAAATGTTACAGCCACACAGTGAGGAACAGCTACTTAGAAAAGTTAGAGAAGCTAACTTTGTTTGTTTCGAGTAATTAGCTTTTAAGTCAGGGATGTGAAGAGTGCTTTATTTCTCTCCTAACTAAAAAATATTTTTAGGAGAATTCATTTTATAAGGTGAAATTTAATACTGCCAAAAAGCAAAATGGGTACACTGTTCTTAGTAGTTTGGTTGTTTTTACAGTTACCAGGTATTTTCTTGGATTCTTTCTTCCTCATTTGTACTATTGTTAGCTCATTATTTATCTTATTTTCATTTCCTTAATTTCACTCTGTTTTAAGGATTATTTAAGTGAATGTTAGATTGTGTAGGTATCTTGCTTTCAGACTCAATTTTAAATCAGAAGTCCTAAAAATATTATATTTTCAAATAGTTTGTATTTTTGAAGAAGTATAGAGTGAAGCTAAAAATAATGTTCTCAGGTATTAATGCTTCATTTAACATGTAAAATCCACAATAGTGTAGAAGCTGTGATACTATCTTAAATTACTTCACTTTTCTGTGACTGAGTTCCTCATGTGTAAATCTGGAATAATGATGCAATCCATTAATGTATTTCATGGGTTACATGATTTAAAAAGTAGGTGGAACACGCAAAAGCATGTCTAACAAACACATATATTATCATTGGTAGATACTCTTATCATTTTAGTACATCTTTAGTACAATAAAGTGATAGACATTTTAAGAAAAATTGTCAAAGGTAGAAGTTCAGAAAAAAGAGCAGCATAATTTAAGAATCCTGCTTCATTTTAGGGATAGGTGGTAAATTAACTACTAAAAATCACACTGATTAGCCTGAAATAATCTGGATCATGTGAAAGAGTTACAGGTGACTGAAATGAGATGAAGATCATTAATTATATCAACATATTAACCAAACATGAAGATGATAATCATAGTCCAGTATCAAAAGCAAAGATGAAAACAAACTACAAAAACCCCTAAGCTTTATCCTGTGTTTGAGCAGGGTTGAGCTTTGAATTAAAGTGACATAAAAATTACTTTAAATGTAGGATGATAGATCTGGTCATGGGAAGTGTCAGGCAAGAATACTGGGATGGGTAGCCATTCCCTTCTTCAGAGGATTTTCCTGACTTAGGGATTAAACCCAGGTCTCCTGCATTGCATTAGGATTCTTTACCATCTGAACCAGCAAGGAAGCCCATTAACTAGGAAAGAGAGATTAAAACTATAAACAATTCCAATTAAAATATTAGAAATGAAATTCAAACTGTGAAAACCTCTGAGAGTTGTTCCTTGATCACTGTATTCATAATACCCCTAACTGGAATCATCTTCTTCATAACCATTTTCATTTTCTTGCTACCATTATTATTACCTGGTACCATGATGTTTATGCATCTGTCCCCAGGTGGGATGCAATAGCCTCAATATTAAGAACAGTGACTAATATGTAGTCTGAGCAAAATAAATATTTATTTGATAAATATATAGACATCTTTGAATAAATAAAAGAATCATCCTGAAAAATCAATTGTGACTGCAAATACAATAAAATATGACAGCAATAAATCTTATTTTCATAAAAACTAAAATATTTAATGATATATTCAGAATCACTAAATTTAAAAAATACAAACTTGAATAGTATGAAGGCGATCAATGGTTCTTCTTTAGAAAACTTAATAGCAGGAATTTTAAAACTCTCTGCAAATTAATTTTCAATTAAAATGCCAGTGCTAAGTAATTTAAATCAAAATTTCAGCAGGATCATAAATTTATCCAGAAAAGAAGATATGTAAAAACAAAATATTTCAAAATGGCACACTAATTATTCTCTACCAAGTATTAAAATTTTAGTCAATAAGTTAATTATATTTTATATGAAGGAAAATACTTATATAAATTAAAAAGTAATTGCTCATATTTATAGGAATAGTCTAAAACAAAAACCTTTATTATATACAGGCAAGTTCACATATACTCACACAAATTCAACACACCAATATGATGATATAGGCAAAATTTTTAAAAAGTTAGTGGCAAAATAATACAAATTGAAAAGACACACATTCAGATTAATACCTCATATTATATACACAAAAGTTTTACATACTGGTGCAATATATTTCTAAAAGAGACATAAATTTTAATTGCAGTAGAAATGGACTTTGGATTCTATTTGAAGTAATTTTTTTATATTAAAGTTCACCCAATAGATAAAAACTTTCAAGTAATATTCTAGTTAAAAAGCAAAACTCTTGAAAACAATGTGAAAATTTTAAATTAAAACTAAAACAGAAATAGGACAAAGAGCTATTTATTAAAAAGTGAATTTATACAAATGGCAAGATATTTATCCAGCTTCTAACAGACAAAAGAGACCATATGCAGATGTTTCTCAGAAGAAAGCATGAACATGTATATCATTAAAGATACTGAACTTCACTACTAAAAAGAAATATAAAACTAAATATTTTAATGCTTATTAAATTAGTACAAATTGAATTAAAATAATCTCAATATTTCATTAAGCCAATTATGTGAAATGGACAAAAAAAGTTTAGTAGCAGATAAGACTGAACTTTAACTAGAAAAGGAAGGGGCAAATAAAAACTTGGTATCTATTTTGAGATAGAAAAATTAGAGAGGAAAGAGCGACTTGTTGGTTCCCAACCATAGGTATTCACCTGGTGGAATTCAGAACTGGTCCACATACATGAAGAACAGTGAAATCAAAGAAGCAGGTAGATAACTCCAGATTGGTAGGCAGAAGATTACACAAGCTAATGAGAATCGAAATAGTTTAATACGTGAATCGTGAACTTCCTGATGTTCAAGCTGGTTTTAGAAAAGGCAGAGGAACCAGAGATCAAATTGCCAATATCCACTGGATCATGGAATAAGCAAGAGAGTTCTAGAAACACATCTATTTCTGCTTTATTGACCATGTCAAAGCCTTTGACTGTGTGGATCACAATAAACTGTGGAAGATTCTGAAAGAGATGGGAATACCAGACCACCTGACCTGCCTCTTGAGAAATCTGTATGCAGGTCAGGAAGCAACAGTTAGAACTGGACGTGGAACAACAGACTGGTTCAAATCAGAAAAGGAGTATGT
>SJYV01007287.1:312350-352617 GCA_006410875.1 Neotragus pygmaeus
GAAGAACTGTACAAAAAAGATCTTCATGACCCAGATAATCACGATTGTGTGGTCACAAACATCCTGGAATGTGAAGTCAAGTGGTCCTTAGAAGGCATCACTATGAACAAAGCTAGTGGAAGTAATGGAATTCCAGTTGAGCTATTTCAAATCCTGAAAGATGATGCTGTGAAAGGGCTGCACTCAATATACCAGCACATTTGGAAAACTCAGCAGTGGCCACAGGACGGGAAAAGGTCAGTTTTCATTCCAATCCCAAAGAAAGGAAATGCCAAAGAATGCTCAAGCTACTGCACAATTGCACTCATGTCTTGAGAGTCCCTTGGACCGCAAGGAGACCCAACCAGTCCATTTTGAAGATCAACCCTGGGATTTCTTTGGAAGGAATGATGCTAAAGCTGAAACTCTAGTACTCCACCTCATGCCAAGAGTTGGCTCATTGGAAAACACTCTGATGCTGAGAGGGTTTGGGGGCAGGAGGAGAAGGGGATGACAGAGGATGAGATGGCTGGATGGCATCACCGAGTCGATGGATGTGACTCTGAGTGAACTCCGGGAGTTGGTGATGGACAGGGAGGCCTGGTGTGCTGCGATTCATGGGGTTGCAAACAGTCGGACATGACAGAGTGACTGAACTGAACTGAACACATGCTAGTAAAGTAATGCTCAAAATTCTCCAAGCCAGGCTTCAGCAATACGTGAGCCATGAACTTCCAGATGTTCAAGCTGGTTCTGAAAAAGGCAGAGGAACCAGAAATCAAATTGCCAACATCTGCTGGATCATAAAAATAGCAAGAGAGTTCCATAAAAACATCTATTTCTGATTTTAACTATGCCAAAGCCTTTGAATGTGTGGACCACAATAAACTGTGGAAAATTCTGTAAGAAATGGGAATACCAGACTACCTGACCTGCCTCTTGAGAAACCCATACGCATGTGAGCAACAGTTAGAACTGGACATGGAACAATAGACTGATTCCTAATAGGAAAAGAGTATGTTAAGGCTGTGTATTGTTACCCTGCTTATTTAACTTATATGCAGAGTACATCATGAAATGCTGGGCTGGAAGAAGCACAAACTGGAATCAAAATTGCCAGGAGAAATATCAATAACCTCAGATATTCAAATGACACCACCTTTATGGCAGAAAGCAAAGAAGAACTGAAGATCCCCTTGATGAAAAATGAAAGAAGAGAGTGAAAAAGTTGGCTTAAAGCTCAACATTCAGAAAACCAAGATCATGGCATCTGGTCCCATCACTTCATGGCAAATAGATGGGGAAACAGTGGCTGACTTTATGTTTTTGGGCTCCAAAATCACTGCAGATGGTGTTTGCAACCATGAAATTAAAAGACGCTTATTCCTTGAAAGGAAAGTTATGACCAACCTAGAGAGCATATTGAAAAGCAGACATTACTTTGCCAACAAATGTCCGTCTAGTCAAGGCTATGGTTTTTCCAGTGGTCGTGTGTGGATGTGACAGTTGGACTGTGAAGAAAGCTGAGTGCCAAGAATTGATGCTTTTGAACTGTGGTTTTGGAGAAGACTCTTGAGAGTCCCTTGGACTGCAAGGAGATCCAACCAGTCCATTCTAAAGGAGATCAGTCCTGGGTGTTCATTGGAAGTAGTGATGCAGAAGCTGAAACTCCAATACTTTGGTAACCTCATGTGAAGAGTTGACTCACTGGAAAAATCCCTGATACTGGGAGGGATTAAGGGCAGGAGGAGAAGGGTACGACAGAGGATGAAATGGCTGGATAGCATCACCGACTCAATGAACATGAGTTTGGATAAACTCTGGGAGTTGATAATGGACAGGGAGGCCTGGAGTGCTGTGGTTCATGGGGTCCCAAAACGTGGGACACGACTGAGTGACTGAACTGAACTGAAACTGAAAGTTTTTGGATTGTTCCTGATGCTGGTTAGTTGCTCAGTTGTGTCTGACTCTTTATGACCCCATGGGCTCTAGCCCACCAGGCTCCTCTGTCCAGGCAAGAATACTGGAGTGGGTTGCCCTGCCCTTATCCAGAGGGTCCTCCCAATCCAGGGATCGAGCCCAGGTCTTTTGTATTGAAGGCAGATTCTTTCCCATATGAGCCACCAGGGAAAGATTGCTGAGCACATGTAGTCAGTCTTTGCATTACCCTCATTACCTAAAAGTGTAGATACAAGAATGTGTGCTGAATTAAGTTGCTACAACATGATTTTCTTAGATTTAATTTGAAACATGACTTTCATGAAAGAAATATTGAAAATCTCCCAGGATAACATGTTACTTAGACAGGAAAAATAATAATTAAGAAAAAATATTCGTGAAATCCTATCATGTATATCAGGAAGATAACCTCTTTTGATGGGTCAAATTGAGCTCAAATGCTTCCTCTTCTTTTAAAACTTTCTCTGACATTTTATAAGAAAAATTAATCTTATTTGTCTCCTGATATGTTTAAAATTCCACTAACTATCTGATTTTCCTGCTAAACTATAAATCTTTGAGGACATTGAGAATATGTTTGTCTCTTTTTACTTGGTTCCTGGCATAGGTCTTATTACATAATGAGGCCAATACTTGTTTATACAAAAAGGAAGAAGGAATTAAAAAAAAAAAAAAACAGGAAAGGAATAAAATGGGAAAGGAGACAGAGAGACAGAAAGACATATTGCCCAATAGTTGAATTTGTCTTCATGCTTGCCTGATCTCAAAACTTTGGTTTTGCTTTAGGTGAAGTGTCTACCATAATAGGACTAAGAGCCAGCTGCAAAAATCCCCAATTCTGTTTACAATTAACATTTTAAAAAATGAATTCAGGCAGTCATGAAGACTATGAATCATTTCCTTTTGCCATGTAAATTGCACAGCAATCAGCATAAGTGTGTTTAATAAAAGACATGTAAAGAAGTTATTTTAAAAAATTCTGAAGATGCTTCTCTCACAGCCCTCCATCCACATAGACTACTCAAAGTGAATTATTTTGAAACTCAAACTACTTCTCTATAGCCAGTGACACGCTCTACAAAAACATGATGCCTACTCACACATGCATTTGCAAATCTCTTTTTCTGTTATGCATCTGTGTGTTTTTTCTAGTGGCATAACTTATTTTAATATAAATTTCACTAAAATTATTAGTCATTTTGTGAAATTTATAACATACAAATGAAAAGAAATCTAAGATTACCCAAAATGTTTCAAAAGAGGAAACTCTCAGGATTATGTTGCAGTGATTAAAGGGGTGAATGTAGAAACAGATAAGTGGATAGAATCACAATATATGTATACGTATATATAAACGTTTATAATGAATTAAAAATGAAAGGTAGGATAAGAATCAACAATAGTGCTTATGTTTTTTTGGAATGACCAGCTGCACTTTTGATAGTTCCTTCTTAGGAGGAGAAACAAGTGTCGGGAAAGTGTAATTTCCTCGGTTCTGTCTCATTGCAATAAAAATTTGAAGTGATGGAGAGTGTTAAAGCTATGACGGCCCAGAGTTACAACTCCATGTTACAGCTTAGTTTCGTTTAGAAACTAAAGGAAAATAGATTCTTGAAGCACGAGGGAAGGCTGACTGGAAAGACACAAAGAGAAGAGAAGCCCTTGGCTTAATTTTGGCTCCTCTTTTTATATGTTTTTTTCTCCTCCCCCTGTGCCTGTCCTATGTAAGTTGGTCTAGCCAGGAGTGCTGTTTGATTTACCTGAGGTTCTCACTCTGGTCCTTGGACCTTCCTTTGTTCTATTTTCACGGGTTTTTATCTTCCTTGTTTTTAGCCACTGCCATTCTGGACTCTTTTTCTCTTATTCTAACTACCTAACACAAGTATGGGAACATGTCATGAATTCTGTTTCGGGAGAGGATAATTTTATTTGAAGTGCCTATTATATATCCATAATATATAATATTATGACTGTGATGAGATACCCATCTTCCAAGGTAAGGAGCAGCAGCTGCACTTTGCTGGAGCAGCCATGAAGAGATACCCCACGTCCAAGGGAAGAGAAACCCAAGAAGTTGGTAGGTGTTGCAGGAGGGCATCAGAGAGCAGACACACTGAAACCATAGTCACAGAAAACTAGACAATCTAATCACACTATGACCACAGCCTTGTCTAACTCAATGAAACTTGGGTCATGGTGCAGAGGTCTGACAGAATGTGGTCCACTGGAGAAGGGAATGGCAAACCACTTCAGTATTCTTGCCTTGAGAATCCCATGAACAGTATGAAAAGGCAAAATGATAGGATACTGAAAGAGGAACTCCCCAGGTCAATAGGTGCTCAATATGCTACTGGAGNAGCCTGATGGGCTGCCGTCTATGGGGTCGCACAGAGTCGGACACGACTGAAGCAACTTAGCAGCAGCAAGAAGTCTCAAAGGAAGATATTTTTTACATGCATTACTTTATAAAGAGTGAAATGCAATAGGCAGTAAACTATAATGTTACCATAATTATATAACTACAAAGTTAGAAGTCCATAGACATTTAGAGGGAAAAGGAATTTTTTTCAAAGCAATGATGTCTCAAGAAAATGTCAATTTTATTTCTGATTTAAAGACCAAGGCAGAGGCGGGGGGGGGGGGGGTGGAGAAGAGGGAAANACTACAAAGTTAGAAGTCCATAGACATTTAGAGGGAAAAGGAATTTTTTTCAAAGCAATGATGTCTCAAGAAAATGTCAATTTTATTTCTGATTTAAAGACCAAGGCAGAGGGGGGGGGGGGGGTGTGGAGAAGAGGGAAACAAATTAAATTTCAACTTGTATTTAGGTAATTCATAAAGATTCACTTCTTTGCCAGATGACATTACACATGGTCATTATTCGAAATTTTCTTTCCCATGATAATATAGGATAAGTATTGCATGAGACTGACCAAATACATGCTATAGTAGATTAGAAATGCTAGATAGTCAGCGTATGATAATACTTAGAAGTTCTCAAAGAGTGGTTCAGGGACCCTTTCTGTGTATTAGTAGAAGCAAATATATTTTCAAAATAATAGTAAAGTCAACAAATATACCTGAGATAATAACACAGGAAAAATACAGATTTGAACACATACCTCTCTTCATACACAAAGATTAACTTTTTGTGGATAATGGACTTATATGTAAGAGCTAACCTTAAAGTAGAAGAGTAAATCTAGATGAACTTAGCTTAGGCAAAGATGTCTTAGCTGTAGCACCAAAAGCATAAACAATAAAGGAGTAGATTCATAAGTTGAATTTGAACAAAATATTAAAAATGTGTGCTTCAAAGGGCACTGTTTAAGAAAAATGGAAAAAAAAAAACCCTAGAGACAGAAAATATTTGTAAATTGTGTTACTCAGGGTTCTCTAGAGATACAAAAACAGCAGGATTTGTATACACAGAGAGATATATATTTTAAAGAGATGGCCTTTGTGATTGTGAATGTTTGGTACATTCAAAATCTGAAGGGAAGGCTTGCTGGATGGAGGCCCAGTGAAGAGTTGCAGTGAGTCCAAAAGACAATCTGAGACAGAATTATTTCTTGCTTAAGAGAGATCAATCCTTGTTCTATTATAGCCTTTATCCAATTGAAAGAGGTGAATTCATATTATGAAGAGTAATCTTCACTTAAAGTTCACCAATTCAATGTTAATATCATCTAATTAAACATCTTCACCTAGAATAATATTTCACCAAATATGGGCATGGTGACCCTAATACATTAAATTAGCCATCCTAGGGACTTATATCCAGAATATATAAAGAACTCCTACAACTCAATAGCAAAAGGGCAAATAGCTCAACTAAAAATGGTTTTAAAGAGTTGAGACATACATTTCTCTAAAGAAGGTATATGGATAGACAATACATACATGAAACGATGATCAACATAATTAGTCATTGTGAAAATATAAATAAAAATTACACATTGGACTAGCCAAAATAAAAATAGATAATAACAGTGTTGGTGAGAATATGGATAAACTACTCTTTGTACATTGATATGGGAATGTAAAATGGTAGAGCTGCTATGAAAAATAGCTTGGCAACATTTCAAAATGTTATATATGTTTACCAAGGACCCAGTAATTTTACATCTAGGTATCTTAATTAAGGGAAAAACGAATGTCCAAAGAAATCTTGTACCCTAATGTTCACAGCAAAGCTATTTATAATAGCAAAAAAGTCTAATACATTTCAAATAAAGAATAGATAAGCATAATGTAGTATAAGTGCAATATTATTTAGTAGTAAAAAGGAATGAAGTACTGGTACATGTTGCAACATGGATGAACCTCTTATACAGTATGATAAATGAAAGAAGTTGATAACCAAAAAAGCCATATCTATTAAGATGATATTTATATGAAATGTCCAGAATAGGCAATTTTATAGAGATGGAGATAAAATTAGTGATTGCATTGTACTGTGGAGAGGAAAATGTAGAGGGATAGACAATGATTATAGGGCTTCTTTTGCAATGATGACAATGTCCTGCTGCAATTATTTTATATTGACTTGCATAATTTTGAAAATATACTATACAACATTGAATTGTACACTTCAAATAGGTTATCCTTATTGTATATAAATTATATCTCAATAAATCTATTAAAATGAGACAAAGATGTGATTTGCCTTTTTTCACCCTTATTCTTTAAAAAACACACAGTGGGATTTTCCAGACTACTTAACATGTATCACCACAGACTAATACAGGAGTAGATACAAGAATACATAAGAATCCTGATGACTTCTATTAATCCATATATTAAAGAGATTTCCAAAGGTATAAAACAATGATTTTTATAATGTAAAATAATGTTAAAGACATTAATTTTCATGTAAATATATTTGATCACTGTTTAAATTAATGAATAAGTATATTTAAATATTCTGAGTTTTCATTTCCAATGCAATAAATACCAAAAGATAATCCATCTGGACAAAAGCTCTTCAGGGTCTTCAATGACTTTCAAAGGTGTAAAGAAATGTTGAAAAAAACTGGAAACTACTTTAGTAAGATTCAGTTAGTTCAGTCACACAGTTGTGTCCGACTCTTTGCGACCTCATGGACCACAGCACACCAGGCATCCCTGTCCATCACCAACTCCCAGAGTTTACCCAAACTTATGTTCATTGAGTCAGTGATGCCATCCAACCATCTCACCCTCTGTTTTCCCCTTCTCCCCCTGCCCTCAATCTTTGCCAGGAAAAGAATATTTTCAAATGAGCCAACTCTCTTCACATCTGGTGGCCAAGATATTGGAGTTTCAGCTTCAACATCAGTCCTTCCAAGGAACACCCAGGACTGATCTCCTTTAGGATGGACTGGTTGGATCTCTCTGCCATCGAAAGGACTCTCAAGAGTCTTCTCTAACACCATGGTTCAAAAGCATCAATTCTTCAGTGCTCAGCTTTCTTTATATTTCAACTCTCATATCCATACATGACCACTGGAAAAACCATAGCCTTAACTAGACGGACCTTTGTTGGCAAAGTAATGTCTTTGTGTTTTAATATGCTGTCTAAGTTGGACATAACTTTCCTTCCAAGGAAGAAGTGTCTTTTAATTTCATGGGTGTAGTCACCATCTGCAGTGATTTTGGAGCCCAATAAAATAAAATCAGCCACTGTTTCCCCATCCATTTGCCGTGAAGTGATGGAACCAGATGCCATGATTTTAGTTTTCTGAATGTTGAGTTTTAAGCCAGCTTTTTCACTCCCCTCTTTCACTTTCATCAAGAGGTTCTTTAGTTTTTCTTCACTTTATGTCATAAGGGTGGTGTCATCTGCATATCTGAGGTTATTGATATTTCTCCCAGCAATCTTGATTCTAGCTTGTGCTTCATCTAGCCCATCATTTTGCATATAAGTTAAATAACCAAGGTGACAATATATAGCCTTGATGTACTCTTTTTCCTATTTGGAACCAGTCTCTAATTCCATGTCCAGTTCTAACTGTTGCTTCCTGACTTGCATACAGATTTCTCAGGAGGCAGGTCAGAAGGTCTGGTTTCCCATAACCTTAAGAATTTCCCACAGTATGTTGTGATCCACAGAGTCAAAGGCTTTGGCATAGTCAATAGAGAAAAACTAGATATTTTTCTGGAACTTTTTTGCTTTTTTGATGATGCAGGAGATGTTGCCTATTTGATCTCTAGTTCCTCTACCTTTCACATCAAGCTTGAACATCTGAGGTTCATGATTAATGTACTATTGAAGCCCGGCTTCAAGAATTTTGAGCATTACTTTGCTAGTGTGTGAGATGAGTGCAGTTGTGCGGTAGTTTGAGCATTCTTTGGCATTGTGTTTCTTTGGGATTGGAATGAAAACTGACCTTTTCCAGTCTTGTGGCCACTGCTGAGTTTTCCAGATTTGCTGACATATTGAATGCAGCACTTTAACAACATCATCTTTTAGGATTTGAAACAGCTCAGCTGGAATTTCATCAACTCCACTAGCTTTGTTCGTAGTGATGCTTCCTAAGGCCCTCTTGACTTCACATTTGAGGATGTCTGGCTCTAGGTGATTGATCACACAATCGTGATTATCTGGGTCATGAAGATCTTTTTTGCACAGTTCTTCTGTGTATTCTTGTCACCTTCTCTTACTATCTTCTGCTTCTGTTAGGTCCATACCATTTCTGTCCTTCCTTGAGCTCATCTTTGCATAAGGTAATGAGCAAATAATTAAGGTGATTCAGGAGAGTGTCATATATTCACACACTTTTACTAATAGATGAAATAAATTGAAGAAAAATCCTCTTTTTTCCCATATATTCTGATGCATAAATGTCATAAAAGTTTCTGATGATTTTGGAAGTAAGAAAATATGGAAAGAAAAGATTATTTTTAGTTTAGGATTTGTTTTGTTTTGACTTGGTAAGTGATCATGAATGCAACTGAACAAAGAGATTGCCACTTTTCATTCATCTTTGTTTCTGCAAAAGGTCTCCATAAAGTAATTAGTGGCAATGAAACACTTTGAAAATAATCATGATAAAGTTGTTTTTTTGTGTGTGTGTGATCAAAGGTAGCTGTGCTTATACCAAAGAGCATGTTTCAAGGACAGTAACTCCAGCTACAAGAATTTTTTTGAGAAACCGTGTACCAAGTTTAGCTAGAAAAACATTCAAGAAGGAAATACTTGAGAATACTCAAGGAAATACTCAAGAGAAATACTTAAGGAAATACTCAAGAAATATTTCCTTTAAACTAAGGAAATACCTACCTCAGGCAGAAACCCACAGCAGCGGAAATACAGTATATGGTTACTTCTAACATCCATTACTCTGATTTTCATTTATATAATTTTAGGCAAATTCTAGATTTCATACATAGAAAAGACTGCACATTGACATCACCAAATGGTCAATGCTGAAATCAGATTGATTATATTCTTTGTAGCCAAGATTGAGAAGCTCTATATAGTCAGCAAAAATAAGACCAGGAGCTGACTGTGGCTCAAATCATGAACCCCTTATTGGCAAATGCAGACTTGAAGAAAGTAGGGAAAAACACTAGACCATTCAGGTATGACCTAAATCAAATCCCTTATGATTATACAGTGGATGTGACAAAGAGATAAGGGATTAGATATGATAGACAGAATGCCTGAAGAACTATGGACAGAGGTTCGTGACATTGTACAGGATGAGGTGATCAAAACCATCCCCAAGAAAAAGAAATGCAAAAAAGGAAAAGTGGTTCTCTGAGGTACAAATAGCTGAGAAAAGAAGAGAAGCTAAAAGCAAAGGAGAAAACTAATGATATACCATCTGAATGCAGAGTCACAAAGAATAGCAAGGACAGATAAGAAAGCCTCCCTTGGATATCAGCCTCCCTTGCAGTGAAATAGAGGAAAACAATAGAATGGAAAAAACTAGAGATCACTTCAAGAAAATTAGAGATAACAAGGGAACATTTCATGCAAAGATGGGCACAATAAAGGACAGAAATGGCATGAACCTAACACAAACAGAATATATTAAGAAGAGGTAACAAGGATACACAGAAGAACTATACAAAAAAGATCTTAGAGGCAGACATCCTGGAATGAGAAGTCAAGTGGGCCTTAGGAAGCATCACTACAAACAAAGCTAGTGGAGGTGATGGAATTCCACTTGAGCCATTTCAAATTCGAAAAGATGATGCTGTTAAAGTGCTGCACTCAACATGCCAGCAAATTTGGAAAACTCAGCAGTGGCTGGAATAGGTCAGTTTTAATTCCAATCCTAATGAAAGGCAATGCCAATGTTCAAATTACTACATAACTGCACTCATCTCACATGCTAGCAAGGTATTGTTCAAAATTCTTCAAGCCAGGCTTCAACAGTACATGAACCATGAACTACTAGATGTTCACACTGGATTTAGAAAAGGCAGAGGAACCAGAGATGAAATTTCCAACATCTGTTGGATTATCAAAAAAGCAAGAGAATTGCAGAGAAACATCTACTTCTGCTTTACTGACTACACTAAAGCCTTTGACTGTGTGGGTCACAAGAAACTGGAAAATTATTTGAGAGATGGGAATACCACATTGCCTGCCTCCTGAGAAATCTGTATGCAAGTCAATAAGCAACAGTTAGAACTGGACATGGAACAACAGACTTTTCCAAATCAGGAAAGGAGTACATCAAGGCTGTATATTGTCACCCTGCTTATTTAACTTAAATGCAGAGTATATCATGTAAAATGCTGGGTTGGATGAAGCACAAGCTGGAATCAAGATTGCTGGGAGAAATATCAATAACATCAGGTAGGCAGATAGCATCATCCTTAAGGCAGAAATCAGAGACATTACTTTACCAACAGAAGTCCATCTAGTCAAAGCTATGTTTTTTCCAGTAGTCAGGTAGGAATGTCATAGTCGGACTATAAAGAAAGCTGAGCATTGAAGAATTGATACTTTCAAAGGGTGGTGCTGGAGAAGACTATTGAGAGTCCCTTGGACTGCAAGAAGATCCAACCAGACAATCCTAAAAGAAATCAGTCCTGAATATTCATTGGAAAAACTGAACCTCCAATACCTTGGTCACTTGATGTGAAGAACCGACTCATTGGGAAAGACCCTGATGCTGGGAAAGATTAAAGGTAGGAGCAGACAGATATAACAGAAGATGAAATGGTTGGATGGCATCACCAACTCAATGATTATGAGTTTGAGTAGGCTCCAGGAGTTGGTGATGGACAGGGAACCCTGGCATGCTGCAGTCTATGGGCTCACAAAGAGAGTTGGATTGTGAAGAAGGCTGAGTGCCAAAGAATTGATGCTTTTGAACTGTGGTGTTAGAGAAGACTCTTGAGAGTCCCTTGGACTGCAAGGAGATCCAACCAGTCCATTCTGAGGGAGATCAACCCTGGGATTTCTTTGGAAGGAATGATGCTAACACTGAAACTCCAGTACTTTGGCCACCTCATGTGAAGAGTTGACTCATTGGAAAAGACTCTGATGGATTGGAGGCAGGAGGAGAAGGGAACGACAGAGGATGAGATGGCTGGATAGCATCATGGACTCGATGAACATGAGTCTGGGAGATGGTGATGGACGGGGAGGCCTGGCGTGCTGCAATTCATGGGGTCGCAAAGAGTCGGACGGGACTGAGCGGCTGAAATGAACTGAACTGAACTGAATTACCTCTTTCTCTGAGTTGATATTTCCACTGATGGTAGAAAAACCATAGTAAGTAAAACTACTGGCTCTGGTGGGAATAAATAGAGTGGTACTAGTACTTAGACTTATTTTTACTGCTATACACTCACAATTAAAAAAAAAAACTGCCTTGACTTTAAAATGTCCTTGATGAAGCATTAAAAATATAATTTGTGAAAACTCATCCCTTGAATCTACATGTAATAGTCTGTGCTAAAAATAGAAAATGTGCAGAAAGCAGGTCTTAAAAGTACCACACTACCATGTTTGTCTTGATAAAAATCACTTACACAGTTTTTTTTTAAATTATAAGCTGACTAGCTGCTTTATGCATGCAACATAATTTTAGTAAAAAGAAAAAGAGATCAACAGACACACTGTGGTTATTCAGGCAGAGTATTAGGCAGACACTTTCTCTAAAGTGAATGATAGCCTGTAATTTCAAGGAAAATAACCAACAGTGCTTGATAAGAAATGCCTCAATCTTTGTGATACTTCTGTAACAGTATATCGATATTTTCAAAAGTACAAAGCATCAAGATACAAAGCCATGCATCAATATCTGGCCTATTCTAAATATAAATTATAGCAGAATAGACTATGAAAATTTCATGGCTATGCTTTCACATTCCACATTGGAAAAAATCTTTAATAAGCTATCACTTGTCATAATTTGAAACTCATTTTGCTGTGGAATAGAGGAATATAAATAATCTTTATTTGTAAGTAGTAGTTTTTATCCATTTTTACAATAGATTGGATAATCAGGTGGACTTGATGTGTAATTATTGTCCACATAACAGACTATACATTATCATTTCTAAGGCAAAATTGATTATTTTGTGTAGATATGATACAATTATATTTCACTTATATCAATTAGACTCATTTATTTATTTATCATAAATATATCCATTTATCTTGAAACCTGTAGAAAGAAGCATTGATCAAATATAGTACCTATTATTGATTTATCCGTATGCATTTTATCTTGAAGAGGCATCTGATTAGTACTCCTTACAACTGTTTTAATATTCATAAAGGATTTTGTGAAAGTTAAATCATTCATTCACTTTCACATCTTCAAAATCAATGACTTTCAACTATCAATGAAATGTTTGTTAAGTGCAGACTTCCAATACAAAGCAAATAGTTCTCTTTATGAGGATTCTTCCAAAGTTATTTTTAACTCATTTTTTTTTAACAAAGAAAAGATGTAATCATAAGCAATTGAATTTGGTTTTAGCTTATTAGTTATTGGTTTTAGACACTTTAGAAAAAGTGTCTAGCTTATTAGGCATTTTTAGTTATAGTTGATTTCCTTATCTTTTTAAAGTTCACATTGCTAAAAATAGGGCTTTCCCAAAGTAAATATGTATAAAATTATGTCAAGTAGCATTATCCTCATTTCTGGAAGCACTAGATATTTCTGTCTTTGTTGTACATTTATGACATAACTTAAGTGGTTTTACTTCTTTGTTATATAGTTTTATTGTATTTTAATTTTACATATTATATATAAACCCTCTCTCATATTAGAAATAATACAGAGATGTGTGCAATAAAGAGGGACATTTCCATTTACTCTGCACTTCAATTTTCTTCAAAATTAATAACTCCAGTTATAAATATGTTACATTCAAATTTTCTTCTAAAAATCATTGGTTGACCTTTAGATATTAAAAATGTAAATAAACCTCAAGACTTCCCTACTGGTTCAGGGACTAAGACTCCATGCTCTCAATGCAGTTCTACCCCTGATCAGGGAACAGCTACATGCCACAGCTAAAGATCCTGCATACTGTGATGAGGATTGCAGACCCCTTGTGCTGCAACTAATACCTGGTGCAGCCAAACAGAAAAATAAACATTTTAAAAAATATAAATAAAACTTCAGAATTTTTAGAATTTAATTCATATACATCTAATTCAGAATATATATAAATGGAAATTTTGAATATATTAGAAATAAAATAGATTATAGTCACAAATTTCCCCCATCTACTATTAACAACTGTTAATAGTTCTTCTGGAGAAGGGATCAGCTACACATACCAGTATTCTTGGGTTTCCCTGTTGTCTCAACTGTTAAAGAATCTGTCTGCAATATCAGAGACCTGGATTCCATCCCTGGGTTGGGAAGATTCCTTGGAAAAGGGAAAGTCTACCCACTCCAGTAGTCTGGCCTAGAGAATTCCATGGGGTTAAATAATTTAACACCTATTCATCTGATCATTTTCTTATCAATAGTCTATTCTAAAAAACTGGCCAAGGAATATATGCATAATATCTTCCTTATGCCTGAAAACCAAGTATTTTTTGACAAGTAGAGTACTGCATTTGTTCATGGATTTGCTCATGTAGTTGGATGTTCCCCAGCCACTCAGACACCTACTGGTACTTTTTTATAGAAGCTAACTTGTGAGTTTGTGGTGAATTCTTCTACCTTGAACCTATTAGGTTTATATTTAATATTGTTTTTCATTAATGTGTGGACACATTGTCTGATTTATTCTGTTTTTTTTTTTTCTTAGTTGCACATTATGCTTTGGAGATATAACCATGTTGATATATCAACTTCATTTAACATTCCATAGTGTAGGTATACTTTATTGACCACTTCTACTGAAGAACATTTTGATTGTTACTCATTTTTGCTCTTTCAAACAATACATGATAAATATACTGCAAAGCCATGGTCCAAATGTTTTTCTTTATATTCCTAAATGCCAAGTTGCTGTATAATGAGGCACATTTTAAATAGAATTATATATTGCTTTACTGCCCCTAAATGAAATACATCATACTTTTCCCCTAAATATTATTTGGAGGAGAAAGCGCCTAATAACTTTCCCATATCTGGAGAAACATTTGATATTGCCAGATGTATTAAATCTGACAACAGACAAAAGGTGAATAAATATACATTGTTATTTAAATTTTCTTTTCTCTGTTTTCTCAGTTAACTACTTTTTTTTTTAATTTTAGGATTTCTTTATACAACTTGGATAAAAATCTTTTATCAGATATACCTTTTAAAAGTAAATTTTCACAGTCATCACATTCTCTTGACATTGCCTTTTACAGGACAGCAGTTTTTAGTTTTAATAAAGTGCAGTTTATCTATTTTTTCTTCCATGTGTCATGCCATTAGAGTTATATCTAAAAAGTTAATCACCATATCTAAGGTCAGCTTGGTTTTCTCCTATGTTAGAGAAAACGTATTTACTGTGAAGCCATCTGAACTTAGTACTTTTTGTTTTGGAAGATTATTAATTTCTTGAATTGATTAGGCCTATTCATTTAGCTTAATTTTTCTTGTGTGAGTTTTAGCAACTATTTCTTTCAAGGAATTGACCTGTTTCATCCAGGTTATCAAATCTGTGGGCATACAGTTGTTCGTAGTACTTTTATATCCCTTTAATCTCCATGGGATACATAGCGATGCCCTTATCTCATACTTGATATTTGTAATTTGTATTGTTTCTTTTTTTTAATTTAGCCTGGATAGAGGCTTATTGATATTATTAATATTTTCAAGGAAACAGCTTCTAGCTTTATTGATATTCTCTATTGATTGCCTAGTTTCAATTTGAATTCTGCTTTAGTTCTTATTCTTTTCTTCTGCATATTTTTTCCTTTAACTTAATCTTCTTTTTCTATTTTTGTAAGGTTAGAATTTGATTGCTGATTTCAGACCTATCTTTTTTCTGCTATTTGCTTTCAGTGTTATAATTATTTCATTGCATCCCAAACATTTTTATGTGCTTTCATTTTTATTTAGTTCAAAATATTTCTAAATTTATCTTGAGATTTTTTTCTTTGACTCATGTTTTTTGAAATTATGTTGTTAATTTCCATGTATTTTGGAATATTCAAGTTAACATTCTGATATTGGTTTCTAGTTTAATTCCATTGTAAACTTAAAACAGACATTGTATGATCTTTAAATTTGCTGAAAGAGTGTTTTTTAATAGCCCCTCATTCTTTTTTTTTGGGGGGGGAAATAAATATTATTGAATTTTTTAAACAAAGAACATTTATCAACTTGTTTTACCAACCAAATAAAGAAGAGAATGAAACAGGAAAAGTTAGAAAGAGAGGAAAAGCTAGAAACAGAGAAGGAGAACAAAAGAAAAGAGAAAACAAAGTACAGAAAAGAGGGAAAGATGGTCTTTATTTCCCATTCATCCCTCAAGCTGGATCCAGCACTTGCCTTCCCAATTACTTAGCCCCTCATTCTTAAGTTTATGGATTGCTGAATATTCCATTTGAGCTTAGTAAGATTATGTGTTCTCCTGTTATTGGATGAATTACTCTATGGAACAGTTTAATTGCTAAGTTATGTCCAGTTCTTGTAACTCCGTGGACTGTAGCTTGCCAGGCTCCTCTGTCCATGAGATTTTCCAGGCAAGAATACTGGAGTGGGTTGCCATTTCCTTCTTCAGAAGTATTCTATGGATGTCCTTCTTCAGAAGTATTCTATGGATGCCAGTTATATTCAGTTGTTGGATGGTGTTGTTAAGTTCAATTTTGTTCTTTATTTCTCCTTTACTTTTGAAGGATAATTTTATAGGATAACTTTGTTTGTTTGCTTTTCTCTCAGCACTTTAAATATTTCACTTGTTTCCTCCTGATTGAAAAATTTCTGAGTAGAAGTCAGATGCAATCTTATCTTTATTCTAGATAATGTTTGGTTTTTTTGTTTGTTAGTTTTTTGGATTTTTTTTCTGGACCTTCAGTTTTCTGTAATTTTCTGGACCTTCTGGGCTTTCTACAATCTGTAGAAAGTGATATGCCCACATGTAGCTTTTTAGCATTTATTCTGTTTAGTGTTCTTTTAACTTCCTAGACTTGCAGTTTGTTGTCTGACATCAGTTTGGGAGAACTTCATTCCTATATTTTAAATATTTCTTCTTTTTTCTTTTTTTTCCTTTTTCTTCTCTTTGTATTCCTATAGTGTGCACATGTTTTATAGTTGTTCCACAGGCTATCTGTTTTTATTATTATCCTTTGTTCACTTTTTTTTCAGTTCTGGAAGTTTCAATTGAGATATCTTTAAGCTCAGAGTTTCTTTCACTCACTCTGATCAGTCTACTAATAAGCACATTAAGGACATTCTGCAGTTTTATTATAGTGTTTCTTATCGCTAGCATTTATTTTTGGGTCTGTTGTAGGATGTTCATCTCTTTGCTTGCATTGTCAGTTCTTATTCTATGCTGTTTACTTTATTGTTTAGAGTTCTTAGTGTATTAATAATAGTTGTCTTAAATTTCCACCCTAGTTTCAACATCTCTGTCATGTCTGGTTCAGAAGTTTGTACTGTCTCTTCAAATTGTGGTTTTGGGACTCAGGTATACTTTGCAACATTTTTCTTGAAAATTTAACATGATCTACCAAGTAAAAGGAAGTGTAACAGATCTTTAGTAATGTCAGAGTAAGGTATTGGAAGAAAAGAACTGTTCTATATTGCTATGATTAGGTTTCGGTCTTTTTAGTAAGCCTGCCATGTCTGGACTGCTAACTTTACTGGTGTTACCATATTTTTCCTCTTCTTTTAGGTGGGGTATGATAATTAGAGATAGCTGGAGTTGAATAGATCTCTTCTTCCAGGTGTATTAGGCTCTGATAAGACCCCAAAGGCAAGACACTAGTTAACTAGTTCCTCCTGAGGACATCTCTTGCTAACAAGAATAGAGTGAAATGGTACATATCAAAATGATTCCTCTCTATCCTCACCTTACCCAGGCAGAAGGGGATTTTTCACAGGTAACTTACTGTGAGGACATTGTTGATCTCCTTGAGTTAAACATCAGAAAATTATGGGGGAAGATCTCCTGGAGAAGAAAATAGCAACCCACTCCAGTATTCTTGCCTGGAAAATCTCAAGGACAGAGAAGCCTGTCAGGCTCCAATCTATGGAGTCGCAAGAGTCAGACACAATTTAGCAATTAAACCACCACCATCACCTCCAAGATTGGGTGTCTCTGGAGTATTTAACTCGTATTTATCCATATTGCGCCTCTAGCAATTTATCGATTACAGTTCAGATTTTCCTCTATCCTGGCACTTGTTCCTACAATGATTCCCAATGTTGAGTCTCTGCTTCTGTAAATTTACTTCTTGTGTTCTTATGTCTACTTTTCAAACCCTGGGGCAGCAGTTGTCCAAGGTTTTAATAAATCCTATAAAAGTTGTTGATTTTTATCAGTTTAACTTTTTCCTTGTTAGGATACAGTGGCAACTTTTAAGATCCTTACCTGTGGAGCAGAAATACAAAATCATAGTTTCTTCTGATTTAATTTTTTAAAAGAATACAAAGAAGTAAAGACTAAGTCTTATGAATGCTTCCAAAAATTCAGTTTTCAAACTATAGAACTAAAATGTGTGAGATAAAAAATCTTAAATCTACACAAACATTTATTTATAAGACATGGTGGTCCTCACATTCTGGTGCTTATGGATTTTATTCCAAGGATAATATTGCATTGGACAGGTGTATTATAGTTGATGTGGATATGTTACAAATTGTCCAGTACTAATGTATAATGAACGGTTCTTTACCAGATACACTGAGTGTTTACAATACTCAATTAATACATCTGGCTGACTTTAACTGCATCAGCTTTGCTACACCAGAGATGGCATAACTTTCATGTGAGATAATTAGGTTTGTTCAATTTAAATAGACACATTAATGCAGCTCAGCAAGACTCAATTAAAACTGTTTTCAAAGCAAAATCACAATGTAAAGCACTGTGGGTAATGTTATGCAAATTGTCATATTGGCAGAGAAACTGAGTAAGTTTTCTGCAGTGCCTATTGCCACAGAATGAATTTCTCCACTTGGAGTATTAAGGCAAAAACAGCAAGATGCCTGTGTTGTGATTTCTCTTTTTTGGTGCTTATCAAATTGATACAGCTGTCGGCCTTACGAAACAGATTTTTTTTTTTTCAATTTAGTCTTAAGTAATTCTTAAAAGTTTTAAAATTATAACCAGAATAGATATCATTTCACAATTTAAACATAGTTTGTCTTCTATTAGAAACAAGCCACAATCAAAGATTCATCTTCTTTATATTGCCTCCATTTTTTAATAAGGTTGTTCTTTAAGTAAACAAGCCCAGACCACATATATAACCTTATTTCAATAAGGTTATACTTAAAAGGTAATACTTAAAATGGCCATTCTCTGTAGGTGGCAACTTGTATTTGTCTGTATAAATGTATTTATGTGTGAAACAACTTGGTGTTTGAAGAAAAAATTAATGTTCTTACTTGAGTTAAAAATATGACTTTTACTGAAACTATCCCACCATATGCAGCTATGCATATGCAACAATACTTGCAGCTAGAGTGTAATTTTGTGTAGACGTAAAATTTTATATGACTATTTTAGTGATAGAATAGATACTGATTTTGAATAGAATTTTTTGAAATCTTAATACATTAAAAATTAACTAAATTTTTTTCAGTCTGATGTGTGATCATAAAAATTTAATCCTCACTGTCTATGTATTATATACCCATATTCATATGTATAAACATATTTAAATGATTATACATATGTGTGGAAACATTATTATATAAATATATATATTAAATATGCAGATATGTATTATATAGTGTATATATATCCCCCCCCACTGTGGGTGAAATTGCAAAATCTTTCCTGCTCTAAGCCCCCTACATAGAATATCTCACTTCATTTTTAATACTACAGAGAATTTAGATGATGTTTTGTATTGTTTTCTTCATTTTCAATTAGTCAAACATATACAAAATTTTGTTTTTCTAAAGTGTATTACTGTTCATATTAAATAGTAGCACAGAAATTTAATATGGACATGTTATAATGCTTGTCTAACTTCTATATTCTTGAATTATTAAGTAATATTTAAATTAGGCATCATGAGTGCATTGGACTGAACAATATATACCATTTTTAGGTCAAGTCAGAAGAAAAAATTATTAGAAATATATAGATGATCATAATATAAGAATGCCCACAGTGAAAAAGTGAGAGAAAGTGTTGGTTTCTGTCATGCCCGGCTCTTTGCCAACCCAAGGATTGTAGCCTGCCAGGCTCCTCTGTCCATGGTATTTCCAAGGCAAGAAGACATGAGTGAGTTGCCATGTCCTTCTCCAGAAGATCTGCTGAAACCAGGAATCAAACCCTGGTCTCCTGCAGTGCAGGTGGGCTCTTTACTGTATGAGCCACCAGGTAAGCTCTGTGGCTTATAGTGGGGATGTGGTAAATATACAGAGATCTGGTAAATAGTTCAGTACCTTTCTTTATGAGTTTAATTCTGTGTAGAGACTATGCACCTTTTATATATGAAGGATCTTAAAAGAAAATAAAACTTTAAAATGGTTCCTAGAAATGTAATAGCATCTTGATATTTACATGAAATTAGGACACTGGAGGAATTTGGATAATCTGTGTTTAAAGGAAATAGGTTTACAGAAGAAAAGATTCATACCAGTGGACATGATCTCATTTTTAATATTAAGGTCCAGAAAACTGACAACACTGATTAATATTTTGAATAATATATANATATTTACATGAAATTAGGACACTGGAGGAATTTGGATAATCTGTGTTTAAAGGAAATAGGTTTACAGAAGAAAAGATTCATACCAGTGGACATGATCTCATTTTTAATATTAAGGTCCAGAAAACTGACAACACTGATTAATATTTTGAATAATATATAAAATAGCAAAATTATTCTGCTGAAAGGTAATTAGTGCAACAAATAAGGGAAGATTATATATGATAAAATTTAATAGTGATTGTTGTTATTGTTCAGTAGCTAAGCTGTGTCTGACTGTTTGTGGCCCCTTGAATTATAGCATGCCAGGCTCCGCTATCTTCCATCTCCTGCAGTTTGCTCAAATTCATGTCCACTGAGTCAGTGATGCTATCTAATCATCTCATCTCTTCCACCCCCTTCTCCTATTGCCTTCAGTCTTGCCCAGCATCAGGGTCTTTTTCAACGATTCTGCTGTTCACATCAGGTGGCCAAAGTACTGGAGCTTCATCTACAGCATCAGTGCTTCCAATGAATAATCAGAATTGATTTCCTTTATTATTGATTTGTTTGATCTCTTTGCAGTCCAAGGGATTCTCAGGAGTCTCCTCCAGCACCACAATTCAAAAGCATAAAATTTTCAGTGCTAATAACTGATAAAATAATTGATAGGTTCAGTTCAGTAGCTAAGTTGTGTCCGACTCTTTGCGACCCCATGAATCGCAGCATGCCAGGCCTCCCTGTTCATCACCATCTCCCGGAGGTCACTCAGACTCATGTCCATAGAGTCTGTGATGCCATCCAGCCATCTCATCCTCAGTCGTCCCTTTCTCCTCCTGCCCCCAATTACTCCCAGCATCAGAGTCTTTTCCAGTGAGTCAACTCTTCACATGAGATGGCCAAAGTACTGAAGTTTCAGCTTCAGCATCATTCCTTCCAAAGAAATCCCAGGGTTGATCTCCTTCAGAATGGACTGCTTGGATCTCCTTGCAGTCCAAGGGACTCTTAAGAGGCTTCTGCAACACCACAGTACAAAAGCATCAATTCTTCGACTCTCAGCCTTCTTCACAGTCCAACTCTCACATCCATACATAATCACAGGAAAAACCATAGCCTTGACTAGACGGACCTTAGTCGGCAAAGTAATGTCTCTGCTTTTGAATATACCATCTAGGTTGGTCATCACTTTTCTCCCAAGGAGTAAGCGACTTTTAATTTCATGGCGGCAGTCACTATCTGCAGCGATTTTCGAGGCCAAAAAAATAAAGTCTGACACTGTTTCCACTGTTTCCCCATCTATTTCCCACGAAATGATGGGACTGGATGCCATGATCTTCGTTTTCTGGATATTGAGCTTTAAGCCAACTTTTTTGTTCTCTTTCACTTTCATCAAGAGACTTTTTAGCTCCTCTTCACTTTCTGCCATAAGGGTGGTGTCATCTGCATATCTGAGATTATTGATATTTCTCCCGGAAATCTTGATTCCAACTTGTGTTTCTTCCAGTCCAGCGTTTCTCATGGTGTATTCTGAATAGAAGTTAAATAAGCAGGGTGACAATATACAGCCTTGACGTACTTCTTTTCCTATTTGGAACCAGTCTGTTGTTCCATGTCGAGTTCTAACTGTTGCTTCCTGGCCTGCATACAGATTTCTCAAGAGGCAGGTCAGGTGGTCTGGTATTCNATCCAAGTACTGCATTTTGGACTCTTCTGTTGACCATGATGGCTACTCCATTTCTTCTAAGGGATTCCTGCCCGCAGTAGTAGATATAATGGTCATCTGAGTTAAATTCACCCGTTCCAGTCCATTTTAGTCCACTGATTCCTAGAATGTTGATGTTCACTCTTGCCATCTCCTGTTTGACCACTTCCAATTTGCCTTTATTCATGTACCTTAGATTCCTGGTTCCTATGGAAGCTGGTATAAGCATCCAAGAGAAACATGAGTCATTTGTCCTGAGAAGACATTTCATTCTCCCTGTCTAGTAACCTTATCAACACTGTCTTTTGTTTGGAGACCTGAGATGTATATTACAAACTGCTTCTGGATCAATTAATATGGAAAGATTTAAACATGTTCAAAAAGCATGCACAGTTGAAACAGCCATAGAAGAAAAAAGGAAGGGGAGGAAGGGGGTTAGAATTGGTGGTTGAATGTTATGTCAGGCTTTTCTAGTCATCACAATCACAGTAGATCACATCAGCTCTTACTAACTAGAACACAGATGTTACAGAATATGTTGAATATATTTCTATATTGGCTCCAATATCTCTCCCGTATTTCATCTTATTTCAAATTCTTGTCCCTTCATTTTTAACCAAGATGCCAAACATATGGTGCAGAAAATAGTCAACTGCCTTTTTACTTCAACATTTTCCAAAGAAAACAAGCAAATTGGATTTTTACATATGCCTGTTGAAATAGATTAGGCTATATTTTGGAAATATAAAGTCTCTAAATTTTTGTTGCTTAATAAAATAAAAATGTATTTCCTCTTATGTTCCCAAAATAAGTCACAGTAAGTTCTACTGTCTATACAGTTAATCTTTGAATAACTTAGAAGTTAGAGGCACTATCCCCTTTGTAGTTAAGAATTTAAGTATAATTAATAGTCAGCCCTCCATATCTGCTTTTCCTTAAATCCCAGGTCCCAACCCCATAGATTCAACCAACCACAGATTGTGTAATATTGACCCCTGGGAAAAATAAGAGATTAGGTATCAGTGGACTCATACAGTTCAAACCCATGTTGCTCAAGGGTCAACTGTACCATGAACAGATCCAGGTAACAAGAGATTGCATATCAGGAAAGGAAAGTTTAAAACCACATATCCATGCATGCATTCTTAAAGTCCCTATCCAGCAGTGACATGAATCACTTTTGTTCTATTACACTGGGAACAGAAAAGTTCAACTCTACTATCAGCCCAGAAGGTGAACCAGAATTTTTTTGTGAAAAGCAATAATGATTACTGTTTAAAGTTGTGAACAATCTTAATTTAAAAGACCCTTTTTGAATATTTATGGAAGAATCAGAAAGCAGACAGGTCAATATTTATTCTTGGAAATTAAAGAAAACATCTAGTTAGAAAGGCATAACATTGGTAGTGCTAGATATATATCATGAGTACATCTCCATANATTCCTTAAAAGACCCTTTTAAAAAGATAGCCTTTTTGAATATTTATGGAAGAATCAGAAAGCAGACAGGTCAATATTTATTCTTGGAAATTAAAGAAAACATCTAGTTAGAAAGGCATAACATTGGTAGTGCTAGATATATATCATGAGTACATCTCCATAATTTTATCAAATATTTCCTTAAGAAAAACAAAAGGAGTGGCTCTCTTGATACATCAGTAATATGTACGTTTTCCCCACTAATTAGAGTAAATTTCCTGAAAGAGGGTCTTCATTCAGATTATCTAAGAAAATAAAAATTAAAAAAAGTAATTAATGTGTTTCCTTAACTCCTTTCACCCTTCTTATTCTTAGGGCAATCAACTCACAGCTGTTATCATCTAAAGGTTTTATGAGAAATATATGAATATTCACTCCATATATGATTATCAACTTGCATTCAAAAAATCAAACTGTTTATGAACGCCTGTATGTTTTCTTCATCATGGACTTAAGCTGATATCACTGGGTATACTTTTTATGTGAAGTACTTTTGAAAATTCAGCCCTAGATAAAAGGTACATTTTTTCATAAATCTTTTTATATGATATATCAAATATGCAAAACACAGAGTAAGTTGAAACACAGTCATAATTTGAAGGGATTGAATTATGTGAATTTAAGTGTGACTAGCAAAGAATTACATGATTTTATTGTTCAACTTTTCCTTCCTCCTTGCCCACTGCTTATAAAAGAAATACATTATTAGAAAAAATTAACTTATTAGCTTCACTGTACAGTATTTCAACTCAATTCTCATCAACAACTATTGTTAAACCAATACATCTTACAAGGCACCTCACCGGGCATTTAGAAAATATAAGGTCAAAAATTTATGTAGTTAATTTCTGCCCTTGGGTGTGTTTTACTTTGCTTTTCCCTGCATGTTGCTATGGTCACTCTTTGGAGATGTTACTCTTCTTCTTTTTGGCAATTGATTGCTGTATAGAGTAGGAATGATCAGTAGAACACAAGATGAACATTTGTTCCGTGAGACTGGTTCCAAAAGAAAAGCTTGTTGTGATTCTCTAGGATGTTGAAGGGAGTAAATCATTTCCTTTCTGGACCTCAAAGTCATAATGCTATGAGAGAGGGACTAGAAAGTGCAGTGATAGCAATCTCTCTAGGGCAGAAAGAAGAGAAAAAAGATGGTGAGCTTGTTTTAACAACCGGTGATGGAGGTAATAAGTACAGATGGGATTTGGGGGTTGACCTTAATTCTGAAAAGCCTCTAGAGGCCACTGAAATTGTATGTAGTTCTTTTTTTTTTTTTCCCCTGTTTGGAAATTTTGTTCTATAACCCATAGTCTTGACCTGTCACATAAAATCATAGGAAGAAAAACACAAATAAAAAGATTATGTCAGCAATTTTATGCTCAGTTTTCTGGAATATAAGTAAAAAATGTGCAAAAAGCTTTCAGTTTCTGTAAGCAAGTAGCATTTCAATCAATATAAGAGAAGAGGATGGCTGTGTTTGATTAGATAGAGGAAGGATCTCTACTGGATTATTTTTCCTTTGATATCATTTGTTATTAATTAGTTTGTTAAAGTGTTTTTGCTTTCTTTAAGTTTAAATTTGTAACTATAGAACAAGATAACACAAAAAATAAAAAAGCAATTGTTTTAAATTAAAAATTCCAATTAATTGAGTGTGTATCTCCTCCTCACCACTTGAAATGTTGTAGAAGGAAAGATAAGATTTGAAATGCAGAGTACTTCTATATCAAATATTAAAAGTTGCATAAAACACCAAAACTACTGAGTATTCAAAACATCCTGTAATAACAGTATATACATATCAGTACAAGAGGTAAAGATACTGACCAACAGAAGTTCTGACAGAGGGCAAATGAATACTAGAAGAATGAAAAGATAAACATAAACCATGCCTTTATGGCAAGTTACAGAAATGAGACCTTTAGCTGCTATGAATATATTTTCTTTGCTTGATAATTTTAGTTTATATATTTACTGTCTTCTTCTTTGTCATCTTCATCTTCCTGCTCCCTCTGCCTCTTTCCTTTCTTTCTTATTAATATAAAGATTGCCATTGTAATTTAATATTATAATTTAGCCCTTAGGTTATTAAAAGTAGAACTGTTACTGTTTTAGAGATCAATTAACATCATTTGAATATGTCACTGTTAATGTGGTAGTGAAGTGTGGGGAGGAGGAGTTTTCTATAATTCTCTGATTAAGTCATAATCTCTTGAGAAGAATTTTTTCAGGAATTTAGCCTTCACAACTGTTTCTGTGGCTTCCCCTCATAGCTCAGTTGATAAGGAATCTCCCTGCAATGCAGGAGACCTGGGTTTGATCTCCCTCAGGAAGATCCTCCTCTCTTCGCTGCAATATTCTTAACCCACTTACTTTAATCTCTCTCCATTGCTGATTATGTTTTTTTCCTCTTAGTTGAGTCAGGAAGACCGTAGCAGGTTAGAGAGGACTGGAGTTTCTTTACCCTAAGTAGCATGGTTTCCAGTATCGCCCACTGGTGACATCTTTCCCCTGAAAAGTAGGCCTTTACTAGGGAGGAAAACTGGGAGGTTTTCACACTGGCTCCTCCCCTTCCCACTGCCAGGGCCACAAGAATGATCATCCTTGAATCCTGGCTGTGAGAATCCAGTGGTGTCCCTGAAGGTAAACTAATGAAAGTGTGCAGCCCAGCTGTGATTGTTGTCCCAGGATTTGCACAATTGCACACTGATCTATACCCAGTTTCCAAGACTTTGTCAAATTCACTAATTAAGTGCTTGTCCACTGTTCCACTCAGCTCGTGATGCCCAGCAGATTCTGTCCCATATGAGCAAATCTTGGCTCTTAGAGCTCTCTGGATGTGCCTCTCTCTCCAGGTTTCATGGCTGCTCTTTGTTCTATGACTTTAGCTCTCTGATGGGTCCAAGAATAGTTATTATTATTATTATTGAATAGCTTTTTCTTGTTAAAGGACAGGAGTAGTAATGTCCAAACTTTATATATCAGAGCTGAAGTGACTACCTTCATCTTTTAAAGGAGAAATAAAAATATCACTTCTAAAAGATTAAGTATTCAACTTGAAAATGAAAATAATTATTTGGTTTTATAAACTATTAAATGTTATGAAAGAGTTTGATACTCTTATAGACTTAAAATATTTTAGCAATTGTTAACCTTCCCTTTTATCTTTCATACTCAAAGTGAATGAATAAGTATCTCTGTTTTGGGTTCTTCCTTATGTGAAATGACTACTTTCCTTAAACTATTTAGCCAATATCTTTTTCGTATAGACTTTAACCTTGCCTGTAAATATCCATCAGAAACTCTGAACATTCTTTGTTCACTTTTTAATTTCTGTGTTGAAACTACTGGAAACAACACTTTGGAATCATAAAAATCAATAAACCTTTTGATCTAACTCTTTCTGATGTCACTTCTCCATGTGGAATTTTGGATGCCATTTGGATTCTTCCAGCTGCTGGCACTTCTTTTATACACATACTTTTTGCATCTGTTACTTGAGGTGATGATTCATTCAGATCGACTTGTCATTATTCCTTTTTATTTGGTCAGCAGGACACTTGCTCTTTTCTGGAAATATTTCTCAACTTTATAGAAATATCATGCTTTATGCTGCTTGTTGTATATTTGAACAGAGCATTGTGGCAAGAAAACCAATAAGATTTAATTAGTGCTGATTAGCATGGTAAAGTAGACAGGTCATAGAACCCAGATCCAGGAAACTGGCTGTGTATCTGAACAAAGAGCACACCTCTGGAACTCTAGTCCAAACTATCAATAGTAGTGTTCATTTTGGAAGTTTTCTATGATTATTTTAAAATATCTGTTGAAAACCAACTCTGCCAGATACCACTCTAAATACAGTATTCTGTGATAAAGAACAAAGGTCTTGATTTGCATTTCTCTGATGATAAGTGAAGTTGAGCATCTTTTCATGTGTTTGTTAGCCATCTTATGTCTTCTTTGGAGAAATGCCTATTTAGTTCTTTGGCCCTTTTTTGATTGGGTCATTTATTTTTCTGGAATTGAGCTGCAGGAGTTGCTTGTATATTTTTGAGATTAGTTCTTTGTCAGTTGCTTCATTTTTTATTATTTTCTCCCATTCCTAAGGCTGTCTTTTCACCTTGCTTATGGTTTCCTTTGTTGTGCAGAAGCTTTTAATTTTAATTAGATCCCATTTGTTTATTTTTGCTTTTATTTCCAGTATTCTGGGAAGTGAGTTATAGAGGATCCTGCTGTTATTTATGTCGGAGAGTGTTTTGCCTATGTTCTCCTCTAGGAGTTTTATAGTTTGTGGTCTGACATTTAGATCTTTAATCCATTTTGAATTTATTTTTGTGTATGGTGTTAGAAAGTGTTCTAGTTTCATTCTTTTGCAAGTGGTTGACCAGTTTTCCCAGCACCACTTGTTAAAGAGATTGTCTTTAATCCATTGTATATTCTTGCTTCCTTTGTAGAAGATAAGATGTCCATAGGTGTGTGGATTTATCTCTGGGCTTTCTATTTTGTTCCATTGATCTATATTTCTGTCTTTGTGCCAGTACCATACTGTCTTGATGACTGTGGCTTTGTAGTATAGCCTGAAGTCAAGCAGGTTGATTCCTCCAGTTACATTATTTTTTCTCAAGATTGCTTTGGCTATTAAAGGTTTTTTGTATTTCCATACAAATTGTAAAGTTATTTGTTCTACCTCTGTGAAAAATACCGTTGGTAGCTTGATAGGGATTGCATTGAATCTGTAGATTGCTTTGGGTAGTATACTCATGTTCACCATATTGATTCTTACAATCCATGAACATGGTATGTTTCTCCATCTATTAGTGTCCTCTTTGATTTCTTTCACCAGTGTTTTATAGCTTTCTATATATACGTCTTTAGTTTCTTTAGGTAGATATATTCCTACGTATTTTATTCTTTTTGTTGCAATGGTGAATGGAATTGTTTATTTAATTTCTTTTTCTACTTTTTCATTATTAGTGTATAGGAATGCAAGGGATTTCTGTGTGTTGATTTTATATCCTGCAACTTTACTGTATTCATTGATTAGCTCTACACACCGAGGAAACCAGAATTGAGAGAGACATGTGCACCCCAATGTTCATCACAGCAATGTTTATAATAGCCAGGACATGGAAGCAATCTAGATGTCCATCAGCAGATGAATGGATAAGAAAGCTGTGGTACATATACACAATGGAGTATTACTTAGCCATTAAAGAATCAGTTCTAATGAGGTGGATGAAACTGGAGCTGATTATACAGAGTGAAGTAAGCCAGAAAGAAAAACACCAATACAGTATACTAACACATATATATGGAATTTAGAAAGATGGCAATGGTAACCCTGTATGTGAGACAGCAAAAGAGACATAGATGTATAGAATGGACTTTTGGACTCTATGGGAGAGGGCGAGGGTGGGATGATTTGGGAGAATGGCATTGAAACATGTATAATATCATGTAAGAAATGAATCATCAGTCTAGATTCAATGCAGGATACAGGGTGCTTGGGGCTGGTGCACTGGGATGACCCAGAGAGATGGTATGGGGAGGGAGGTGGGAGGGGGGTACAGGATTGGGAACTCATGTACACCCATGGCGGATTCATGTTGATGTATGGCAAAACCAATACAGTATGTAAAATAAAATAAAGTAAAATTTTTTTAAAAAATGAACAAAGGTAAGTTTCCTAACATAAATCATAGAAGAAGATAGTTAACAGTAAATAAGAAAAATAAATAAACAAATGAAGACATAAAAATTTCAAGTGGTGATGTGTATTCTACAAAAGATTGAAGTAAGATGACTTGATAGATTTGTTGGGTGGTGCTTCAGAGGAGGTAATTGTGTGCATGTGTTAATTGCTCAGTCGTGTCCAACTCTTTGCAAACTCATGGACTGTAGTCTGCCAGGCTCCTCTGTCAATGGAGTTCTCCAGGCAAAAATAGAGTGGGTTGTCATGCCCTTCTCCAGGGATGAGGTGAAGAGTAGGAGTCAGCCATCAAAGGTAAAAGAAACACTAATGCAAGTTCCTAAAGTAGGAGTAAGTTCAGTATAATTTAGACTCCTGGAGAAGACTAGTTTTCTAGAAAGTATAGAGCAACAGAGACTCATTATAAATTGGAAAATAGAGGAATCAGGGTCTGATTATGTAAGAATCTGTAAATTAGGCAAGGAGTTTAGGTTCTATAGAAAGAATAATCAGAAGCCACTGACAACTATCCTTTTAACTCCGTAATAATAGTACTGCTTCTTGAAACAAAGCTCACCTTCATTCTTTGAAAATATGGAGGTTAAAATATTCTTATGTAACAAAATAACAAAGCTACATTGTGTCTGTGAAATGACTTCTGGTATTTTAATACATTTTAAAATTCATTATCTCACCTGCAAATTATAATATTGAGTAGAAATCTTCAAATGAGAAAGTAAATTTGAAAGTATACCTGTGTAAGGGTTTGTATAGTTGTATAATCTTGGTTAGAAATTAATTGTTTCACTTTTATTTTCTATATGAGAAAAGTCTAGCTCATGATTTTTAAAGGATGTGTCATAAATTATTGAATCAAGCAGTGTCTGATATAGGATCCAAGCCTTAGTTTTCAAGCATTGAGTACTTATCTCTTTATAAAAACAACATATTTTATCTGTGTGAGATGTAAATCCACACATACATATCTTTCTGTGAAAAGTTGATGCTTCCTTCAACTTTTCCCCATTTGTTATGAATTGACTCAACTCTCAAAATGGTTTTCTTTGCTTTTACAGACATTTTTCTTTATTATTGCTTTTGTTATAAAATAGATCTATGATTTTTTTTTCTCCTTCTTCTGGGTTTTCTTTTTTCCTGCTAGAGTCATCTTATACAATAGTGCTATGAGAGTTATATATTTTATATCTTTTTCCAAGTTTCATAAGTTTACATTTTCCCTTCAAGGAAACTGTTTATTTCTTATATATTTGAGAATTCTAACTTTTGTAATACATGATATCTAAGAGATGTTTAAATCTTAAATTATTATTTTCCTTTATAATTTTTTTCATAAAAGCCTAATAATTTATGCATTTGTGCTCATTTTTTATTCCTTATGAAAACTTCACACAAGTTAATTGATTTAATTCATTAAACATTTATGGTTGCTTACCAGTTGTCAGACACTTTGTAGGTATAAGAAAATAATGGAAAACAGAACATGACTGAAACTTCAAATCATGGATTTGACGACACTTAAAAAGAATTTTCAAGAAACTTTGTGAATTGCATTTTGGATTAGAGCTAAGGCTGTGGCATGATGAATGAAGTTTGCTTTAAACAAAAGAGAAAGCAAAACTTTAAGAAACTGAATGCTGATGCTAAGTCGCCTCAGTCGCGTCCAACTCTGTGCGATCCTATAGACAGCAGACAACCAGGCTCCCCCATCCCTGGGATTTTCCAGGCAAGAGCACTGGAGTGGGTTGCCATTTCCTTCTCCAATGCATGAAAGTGAAAAGTGAAAGTGAAGTCGCGATCCCATGGACTGCAGGTTCGCGATCCCATGGACTGCAGCCTACCAGGCTCCTCCGTCCATGGGATTTTCCAGGCAAGAGTACTGGAGTGGAGTGCCATTGCCTTCTCCCAAGAAACTGAATATTACGTGCAATTTTTTAAGCCTCCAACCATTGTGTCTCTAGCCACAGTTGTAAGTTGTCTTTAGGTCCTGGTCAACACCCTTGATAGCTGGCATAGCTGAACTGAAACAAAAAGTTCAGGTGAAGATCTGGGGAGANAAGAAACTGAATATTACGTGCAATTTTTTAAGCCTCCAACCATTGTGTCTCTAGCCACAGTTGTAAGTTGTCTTTAGGTCCTGGTCAACACCCTTGATAGCTGGCATAGCTGAACTGAAACAAAAAGTTCAGGTGAAGATCTGGGGAGAAAGCCAATTGGGTCCCTCCAGTATATGTATGCTGGCAAGAGATCCCTTTTCTCTTCTTCATGATGCTGCAGACTTGATAAATACAGATATCTCTTTATAGTTAAACATGACAACTTTCCCATTTTTCACTACATTAGAAAATGATGTCCTTTATGGAAAAATTCTGTCATATATCTTCCTCAAGTGATGGGGGGGAAAAAAAAAGGAGCCCAGTAAGTTTTGCTAAATAATTGCTAAGACAAAGACCAAAATAATGTTAGAACTTTGTTTGCAAACCAAAGTCTGATCTTTTGATATGCCATCTGACTATACACACACACACACACAAGTCCCATTTTACTGTGTATTTTCTAGACACAGGTATCATCATGATAAAACTCTGAAAGTATGGAATGTTTTTATTTTGCAGTGTTTTTCAGACTTCTTACATGATCTATTATTGGAAAGGATATTGATTTGGCAGCAGTGTTGTCAAAGGTTTGAATGCAATAATAACAGCCTCATCCATCAAAGTGGACTATAAGAATCACTGTGAAACTTGCAAGATGAGTTTTATTGGTAACATGAATACATACTTGTCACTAATAGCAGCCATTTGTTCATATGAAACTCCCACGGACGGAGGAGCCTGGTGGGCTACAGTCCATGAGGTTGTGACTGAACGACTTCACTTTCACTTTTCACTTTTCACTTTCATGCATTGGAGAAGGAAATGGCAACCCACTCCTGTGTTCTTGCCTGGAGAATCCCATGGGCGGGGGAGCCTAGTGGACTGCCGTCTGTGGGGTGGCATAGACCCAGACATGACTGAAGCGATTTAGCAGCAGCAGCAGCAGCAGCAGGCAATTTATATGTTATACCCCAAATTTGTTTTGTTTTAATAAGTTATGGAGGCATTATGATGCAGCAGAGAAAGAGGGGGGAGATGGTTAGAATCTAAACATCTAAGTAGTGGATTCTACTGATTTTATATAACTGTGTGATTTGGGAAGTTGCATTTTATGTATGTGATCCTTAGTATCTCATTAGTAAAATTGTGTTGCAGTGTTGCCTGAGGATAAAATGAGATAATATGGATAATTATGCAATGCAAGTGAAAATGCTTTATGTACTTAAAAACTCCCCCCCAAAAATCATTTATTATTGTTTAGAATTGTAATAATTCTAATAATATTTTAACTGAGAAACAATCTTACCAATGGTTGATATATTCCTTGGGAGGTTAAATTGTTGGCCCAAATTTTGACTCTTAACTATAAACTTATCAGTAGTTTTTGGCCAAAAACAACTGGGTGGGTATGTAGGCAGAAGTAACAGAATACCAATTGCAAGCTTGGTCCTTAGGAAGCATCATAAGTTTGCACTATTTTTCTTCCATCACTGTGATTGTCAGAGCATATTTTGGTTTGCCTGCTGGTCCAAGGAGAATTAGAGAAATCAGAATGACTTCCAGATTTTGGTCTGAGCAGTGATGTAATCAGTGGCACTTTTTGCAGAGATGAATACTTAGGAATACATAGGATAAGGGAAAAGTGGTTTGGACACATTAAATTTGAAATATTTATTGGGCACCTGAATGTAGAAATATAACAGGAACTTTCGTATCTGATTCAGAAACTCATGGGAAGTGTTCAGGATAGAAATGCAAATTTAGCAATCGGTATTTTATAGATGTATTAAAAGCACAGGATTGAATAAGATCATCTAAAGAGTGCATGTACATGAAGAAGAGAAAACAGGAGAAGGTTTTTAATTAAGTCTTATACTACTCTAATGTTTAGAGTTCAAGTGAAGAAAGAGGAATCTACAGAAACTGAGGAGAAACAGCAATTTGGAAGTAAGACTAAGGTCATTACGTCCCTGAATATAAGTTTTTAAAAAATGTTTCTGGAGGGAATGAGCAATTATGTAAAATCTAATTAAGAATTTGGCTAGTTGGGTGATTGAGGACTGAAATCAACCATTTCTTTTGGTAAGATGTAATTCCCTTGTGAGCTTGAATAGCAATGTCGCAGTGGAGTGAAGGTGTAAATTATTTTATAACTATTATAGGATAGTAAAAAGGAAATAAATAGGTGGTCAAATTTTTATTTTTTAAGCAATATGTATTACATATCTGTATGTTGCCAGAAAAGAGGCAATAAAAGGAAATTATATTTATGTAAATAGAGAAGATAATTTCAGAAGCAAAGCCTTTCAACAGGAGAAAGAAGAGTCTGTGATCCAGGTAATTATAGGTGATTTTCTTAGAGGGGAGCAAGATTAGCTGTCCTACTTTAACATGATTGAAAACAGAATATATAGGTATTCATTTAGGTAGATAGGTAGATTTGGCATTGGGAGTGAAGGAATCTGACATTTACTTTATTACAGCTTCTAAATACTCATAAAATAAGAACACATGCTATATACTGAGAATAGGGTAAGTGGATGATTTGGGAGAGGGGGAAAATTATGAATGGTCATCTTAAAGAATTGTAGAGATAAGATAGTAGGAAATATAAGAAGAGCAAATAAAATGTACAGTCACAACTTAAAATAAAACCAGTCAGCAAGTTTATGATTTTTTTTCCTGTCATGTTTTAGCTTCTCAGCTAGAAGTACAAATACACTGAGTTGAGATTAACCAGGTTAGGGATTTTCCAGGTACCAATCTAGTTGATTCCACTATCTTATTGGTGTAAAATTACAGAAACATACTTTATACAAAAGCTGATGAGGCTCCATAAAACTCTCCAGGGCAACTGTCTACCTTATATTAATTCAGTATTCTGTGTCATTCTGATATCAGGTACCTCCATACTAACATGTAGCTCTGTGTCATGAAGAATCTCACACTGATTCTCTAATATTTGTACCAAAATGTGGCATTTACCACTTCTATTCATACTTCATTAGTCAAAGTTGGTCAATTCAAACGGGTTGTAAAAATCTCCTGCATATGTGCCAAGTCAATTCAGTTGTGTTGAACTCTTTGTGACCTTATGGACTCCCCTGTCCATGAAATTCTCCAGGCAAAAATACTGGAGCAGGTTCCCAAGTCCTCCTCCAGGGGGATCTTTCTGACCCAAGGATCAAACCCACGTCTCTTATGCTTCCTACATTGGCTGGTGGGTTCTTTACCATTAGTGTCCCCTGGGAAGCTATAAAACCATCCTAGACCCAGAGTATAAGGAGGATCAGATACACTGGTGAAGCTTGAATGGGATGGATGGAAGATGAAGCAGTATGGTGTACAGTATGTTCAAAAGTATTGTTCTAGTAATGTTTCATGGCATATACTTTATAAAACAAGGGAAAAAAATTTTTTTTAAATAGTGAGCCACAGCTGGCAAGAAACACCAAATATATGGAGGTCCCTGGGTCTAGAAAATCCCCTGGAGAAGGAAATGGCAACCCACCCCAGTACTCTTGCCTGGAAAATCCCATGGACAGAGTTGCAAAGGTCAGACATGACTTAGCAACTAAACCACCGCAAAGATATGGAGGTCCCCAACTGTTTAGGTTTTGCTGAAAATGAATTAGTAGACTGAGATAGAAAACGGTAATGGAATGTAAGTGGAGGGACTTCCCTGTGGTAAAGTGGCAGTCCAGTAACTAAGACGCCTTGTTCCCAATGCAGGGGGCCCAGTTTGATCCCTGGTCAGAGAACTAGATTCCACGTTCTACAAATAAAGATTCTGTGTGTCATGCTGCAACTAAAGATCCCATGTGCTGCAACTAAGATCCAATCTGCTAAGTGTGTCCAACTCTGTGCGACCCCAGAGACAGCAGCCCACCAGGCTCCCCTGTCCCTGGGATTCTCCAGGCAAGAACACTGGAGTGGGTTGCCATTTCCTTCTCCAATGCATGAAAGTGAAAAGTGAAAGTGAAGTCTCTCAGTCTTGTCTGACTCTTCGCAACCCCATGGACTGCAGCCTACCAGGCTCCTCCGTCCATGGGATTTTCCAGGCAAGAATACTGGAGTGGGGTGCCATTGCCTTCTCCAAGATCCAGTGCAGCCAAATTGGTTCAATATTATCACTTAGAAAATTACTAGAGTTTTAGGAGCCGGGAACTGGGTACAGAGACCAGAATATATATATATATTCTATTATCTTACAATAAGGCTAGTGGGAACTGAAGTTGAAGAAATCTGATAAACCTTATCACAGGAGTGAAGAAAATTGTTAAGATGGTATAAATAATATAGATAAGGTAATCAAGGTTTACATTAAATAAAAATGGAAGAATTTTTTAAATGCCTCTTGTTAAAGCATTCTCAAAATAGAAAACAATAAGTTAACATTGTGTTAAAAAGAAAAAGAATGTGATGGTGATTCTAGGTATTAATATCTGATATAGTAGAAGACTTGTTATTAATTATAATTTATTAAATATGTTTAATATTCCAGAAATTTTGATTTCTTAGGTTTTAATTTTCATGAGAATTATATGAAGTAATAAAGAGTTGTTTCAAAAATGAAAAAAACTTTTTTAAGATTTTTCCCAAAAAAATATATAATAAAAAAGAAAAATATAAGTGAAACAATATAAATCAAACAATGAACATTGATACTTTTTTTTATTTTATTTTTAAAAATTATTTATTTATTTATTTATTTTACTTTACAATACTCTATTGGCTTTGGCATACATCGACATGAATCCACCACAGGTGTACACAAGCTCCCAATCCTGAATCCCCCTCCCACCTCCCACCCCACAACGTCTGTCTGGATAATCCCCGTGTACCAGCCCCAAGCATCCTGCATCCTGCATCGAACATAGACCAGCACCTTGTTTCTTATATGATAGTATACATGCTTCAATGCCATTCTCCCAAATCATCCCACCCTCTCCCTCTCCCTCAGAGGCCAAAAGTCCATTCTATATGTCTGTGTCTCTTTTGTTGTCTCACATACAGGGTCATCATTATTACTTTCCTAAATTCCATATATATGTGTCAGTATACTATACTGGTGTTTTTCTCTCTGGCTTACTTCACTCTGTATAATTGGCTCCAGTTTCATCCATCTCATTNTAAAATTAAGTCTTTAGAAGAAAGGAAACTTAATGAAGTTATCCTATCTCCTAAATATTAAACAAAGTTTTAGAGAATGTGGATCTGTTTGTTCTCAGGATAATAAAGTTAATTTTTAAATGTCTAATAATAGGACTGAATGTAATATGTCACAGGTCACATTAAATACATCTCAGGTTTTACCTATTTTGGCATAATAATTTTGAAGCTAAAAAGTATGATTTCAGGGAATTTTTTTGTTTGTTTATTGTGTATTCGATGATGTTGTTAAAATGTTAATTGCCTCAGCTGAGCCAATTTGTTTCTTACAAAAGTTGTTGCAAGAAAAGGTGTATTTAGGTAATTAACCTTGACAGTTAAGCATTACAGGTAATTTGGTACCAATGGATTTTGTATATCAAAGCTTCTGTGAGAATATGCTTTAGTTGATAATATTTTTTAATGAAGAGATACAAACACCTGCTAAAAATGCACAAGAAAATAATAGCTTTAACTGAGTATAGAAATATTCTTTATAAATATTAATGAATCTTATACGTAATTCACAGACCATACTATGGAAGGAATGCCATTTTTTTTAAATTTCTGCCTTATAATAAGAAATTTGTCTAAAGTGACAAGCTACCTTCAACGCATTAATTCAATGACCTAAATCAAATTTGCATATTCAAATATTAGCAGTGATGTCAGTAAAATGGCAGAATAAAAGATCCCCTGATGCTAATCCCCCACACAGCAACAATAATGTGGCAGTCGTCTATAGATAAGCCTGCCTTTATGGGAGCTTTGGGATTCAGGCAGGAAGGTTGCAAAACCTTGTTGAAACTCAAGACCAAGGAGGGCAGTTTTGAGAAAGCTGACTCATGTCCAGGTGACAAGTTTGCCAACTGTGGTCCCAGCTACAGACCTGGAAACAACACCATCTCTGTGTGCATTTTGCTACAACCCTGTATTGCTTCTGCCAGCAGCACCAAGTCCCCCAAGAGGAGTTATGCCTACCTGAGTCTCAAGTAATAGGCCTACTAACTTTGGTCTCGGCCGTGTACCCTGAAGCAGTCCAAGACCCAGCTCCAGCATCTCAGCTGTTGCAGTTCAGGCGTGATCCTGCCTGCCTAAAGGGCCCAATGGGAGACACCCTATCCTTTGCCCAAGATATCAGCCCACTAATCTTGGTTCACCTGGAGATCCTGAAACAGTCCTATGATTCAGCTTCAACCCATCTGAGCTATAATCTGGGGACAATCCTGCTTGCTCAGGAAACTTACAGGAGACATGCTCATTCGTGACCCCAGAAGAAGGCCTACAAACCACAGCCCCAGCTCCAGAACCTAAAGTAATTCACTGACTTGATTTCTGCCTCTCTCAGCCACAAATCAGCTCCAATTCTGCCTTGCCAAGGGACCCTCACAGTCATCCTTGAGAGCCTACCCAGAGGCCAGGTGGAGCCACATCCATTCCCACACCTAGTAACATGTCCATCAAATGCAGACATGAAGAAGACCTTTGTCTCAGCACCAACCCTGCTGATCATGGACCTAGAAGCAGTCCAGTATGCCCAGGGACCAGACAGGATCCATACCTGCCTAAGCACTGGCCAAAGTCTTGCCAAACTAGTAAATACCCAGCAGCAGCCACAGGAACTTACCTGAAGCCAAACGGACTGTGATTGCAGAGGCAATCCCTAATTGCTGGCCCAGGGGAACCAGCAAGGGAAGGTCTTTCTTTACCTGCTGAAATCAGTCTGTAAAGAATGGAAATGACAATTACTCCCTCAAATGTACAGATACCAATGCAAGGATATATAGATTATGAAGAACTAGGCAAACATTACTCCATCACATAAGTATCATTTCCTACCATAATGGTATGAAACTATAAACTAGTGACAGAAGCAAAACTGAAAAATTCCCAAATATGTGGAAATCAAACAGTACACTCATGAACAACAAATGCATCAGATGATAAAGCAATGGAAATCAAAAAAGTATCTTGAAACAACCCAAAATAGAAATAAAATATACCAAAATTTACAAGACAGAGGAAGTAGTTCTAAGAGGAGAGTTTATAGAAATAAATGTCTATATTAATAAAAAATAAAAATCAAATACACAATCTAACTTTATAACTCAAACACTTGAAAAAGAACAAACTAAACCCAAGCATAGCACAAAAATAAAATGATGTAATCTAGGGAAAAAATAAAATAGAAACTAGATAGACAGTAGAGAAATCAACGATACTAAGTTTTTTTTTAATAAAAACAAAACTGAAAACACTAGCTAGACTAAAAAAGAAAAAATAAATAAAAATGTTTCTAATAAATAAAAGTGAAGACATTAAAACTTATACCACACAAGTACAAAGGATTAAGAGACTACTATCAATGATTGTGTGCCTATAAATTGGTTAACTTAAAAGGTATTAACCAATTACTAGAACACATAACCTACCAAGATTGAATCGTGAAATAGAAGTATGAACATACCAATATGGAGTAAATAGATTGTGTCAGTAATCAAAAATCCATCAACAGAAAAAGCTCAGGACCAGACACCCCTTGTGGTCTAAAGGACATGGGTTCAATCCCTGGTCTAGGAAGATTCCACATGCCAAGGGGCAACTAATCTGTCAAGAGCCAGTGAGCTGCCAGTACTGAGCTCGCTTGCTATGACTACTGAAGCGCACATGCTAGAGTCTCTGCTCTGTAACAATAGAAGCCACCGAAATGTGAAGCTCCTGCACCATAATGAAGAGAAGCCCCACGTGCAGCAACTAAAGACAGTCTGAGAGCGGCAACAAAGACCCAGTGTGGCCAAAAATGAATAAATAAAAGTTTTTTTAAGAGGAAAAAATTCAGGACCACAGGTCTTCATTGGTGATTTCTAATAAGCATTTAAGGATTAACAGAAACCCTCAAATTCTTCCTGAAAGTGAAGTCGCTCAGTCGTGTCCGACTCTTCTCGACCCCATGGACTATATCCTACCAGGCTCCTCTGTCAATGGAATTTTCCAGGCAAGAATACTGGAGTGTGTTGCCATTTCCTTCTCCAGGGGATCTTCCTGACACAGGGATTGAACCCAGGTCTCCCGCACTGCAGGCAGACGCTTAACCCTCTGAGCCAAAATGAGTTGGAAGTGTTTATTTTTCAATTCTCAACACTTCCAACTCATTTTATAAAAGTCAGCATTATCTTCATAACAAACCCAAATAAAGATAAACCAAGAAAAATACAAACCAATATCCATATTAAATATTTTTGCAATATCTCTGCTAGAAATTTTAATTCAATGATACAATAAAAAGATGTGCAAATTGCTCAGTTGTGTCCAACTCTTTGCTACCCAATGGACTGTATAGTCTATATAGTCCATGGAATTCTCCAGACCAGAATACTGGAATGGGTAGCCTATCCCTTCTCCCAAGGATCTTCCTGACCCAGGGATCGAACCAGAGCCTCCTATATTGCAGGCGGATTTTTTTTTTTTTTTACCAAATCAGCTATCAGGGAAGCCCCAAATAATACTCCACAAAATGAGTTTTATCCCTGGGGTGGTTCAATATACATAGATAGGATCTGATGCATAATATTAGTAGAATGAAGGGAAAAAATGATTTTTTAAATAGATGCGAAGATAGAATTTGACAAAATTCACCACCCATTTATCATAAAATCTCAACATATTAGTGTAGCAGGAATGTACCTGAGCATAATAAAGACCATACATTCCAGGTTTGCAGATAGCATCACAATCCATGGTGAGAGGCTGAAATGTTTTACTCTAGAATCAGGAACAAGACAAGGATGCCTATTTTTGCCACTTTTATCCAACATAATACAGGAAGTCTAGCCAGAGCATCAAGGCAAGAGGAAAAATAAAAGCTATAAAAGTCATAAAGGAAGGAATCAAATTGTCTTTATTTACAGATGACATGGTTTACATGACATGGTTTATCTGATTACTCCACCAAAAAAAAAAAAAAAAAA